>OMLF01010138.1:51588-66295 GCA_900302615.1 Holocentrus rufus
TTTCTTTTTGGCCTTTTTTTTTTTTTTTTTTTACCTTTTTGAATAGACAATCACTGTCACAAGGGCTTTTGTTTCCCTGGAATGTTTCTGATTTAATTTTCCTTGTTTTCTCTTTTTCTTTTTTCTTTTTTTTTTTTAATTAGTTCATGAAAAATTATCTAAAGACTAAACGAATGGCTCTGTGTGTGCCGGGCATTTTACTGTCAGTGTCAACACAAATGCACTGGATTGCCTTTATGGCATCTCATGAAATGCCTTTTGACCCATGCCTTCCGTAACACATCATTTCAGTTGGAATGCTTAATGGCAGAGTATGACAAGCCCTGATGCTGATTATCTTTCCACCCATTTGATAGCTTAGCAACGGCATTGAACCACAGTTACACCAGAGTATCTAGTGGAAAAAAAAAAAAAAAAAGAAAAAGAAGTTTGACCGGCATATAATACCTTATGCGTCCTGGCATCATGAATGACCAGGGAGAATTTACAACCCTTATGAAAGCAAATAGGGCTAAGAGGAAATGGAGAGGGAACTTCGCTTAGGCCAATACCTGTTGTTTAGATTTCAGGAATAGCAAAAATCCAAATAATTGTGCTTTTGGTGTTCCTTTTGTTGTCTTTATCTTCTCATCCCATGTCTGGTACTAAGCATACTAAAGATGATTGTATTGGACCACTAGAGCTTTTTGTGACTTAAACATGTTATTACTATGCCATTCTGTCTTTTTTTTGCCATCTGCTGATGGTTAAATTACACTGATTCAGATAATTTTTTTATCGGCATGATAGTTTCATATCGACTCGTAATGAAATGGCACAATTGCACGCTTTAGTTGAAGTTTGACTGGATGAGAGACGAGGACCTAGACTAGGCTACAAACTACAAACTTTCATGTTATTGTATTTTACTGAATATTCATAAGATTGACATTAACTCCATTTCAGTGCAGTGAATTCACTGAGTTAGTGTTTCACAAGTCTAGATGTGTAGTTGGCATTTCAATTGACCTCCCTAACTAACTGTATTGAAATGGAACTAATTGTTGACCCCCAGCCTTTGTTCTCCTGGTCAGATTGGTTTGTGGAACAAAGGGATTTGTAGTGTGAAGTTTTTTTTTGTTTTTGTTTTAGGAATTGGTACATTTTGTAGTCTCAGGATCTGTGTTGAAGCAGCAGGCAAAACTTATTCATCAGATTAGAGATCTCAACAGGAAAATCACCTAGACTTGTTTTCTTATTTTCTTTCTTTTTGATGGGATGGTCCACAGTAGATAGTTCCGTTTTAACCCTGATTCCATAGCACTTAATTAGATGGACGAGTACGCACTTTAGTACATTCAGGTCCTAAGTGTGCAAAATTGAGCAGATGTAATGTATGTACTTATGTTTACATGCATGTGTTTTGCTGCCGAATACAGGAAGGTAGGGTTGCAAAAGACAAGCAAAGGCTGCAACAAAATTGTACTCTAACAATGCATCATTGACAACAAAAAACAGTCTTTCCAAGCACCTGGGGACAGTGTCCACTGCCCACTGACTTTTTGCTTTATCTGTTTCTGGGCAACTAGTCCAACGAAGTGACGAGATTACACTACCCAGCCTGTTGTTAACGATACAGGCTCTGACCCAAGTCGGTGGTAAAATCACTTCAAGTCAGTCCAGTGATTTAATAACCAACACCTCAGGCTCCTCAAAAATAGCCTACGTATTCCCTCTACCATCTGTAGGTGCTGTCAGACAGGTCGGTTCGGGCAGGGATTTTTCTCTTGTGATGTCCTTATTTGACCAGTAAATGGAGCCATTCCCCCTGCAAATACACAAGTTGTAACTGAATCCTAATGTTGTATCACAGTATTCGTATACATGCTTTTTTATTTGTGTGTACCAATGGTAAAATGAGTGCTTGTGCATGGAGCTAGATCACAATTTTGATGTAAAGTGGATCAAACAAATGGAGCATATACAGTATATCTGGCGTCAGAAATGGAAAGCAATGAACGGTCCAATTGTAGCAATAGAGAGTGTGTGTAATAGTGTGCAGCACAAAAATTGCACTGCCATCCATTTAGGCCAATTCAGTAAATCATTGCATAAATGCCAATGGAAGATTTAAATGCGGGTTAGATGTGTGAATCTTTGGTCACAAATAAGGCCTACTTGCCAAAATTTGTTAAGGGGAAAACCTCTTAGTAAAGCAGCAATGGATTTATGCATATGTTTCAAGCAGTTTACAGTCTGACCTTCAAATCTGAGCCATGAATTTACTGACTGAAATGAATGTAGGGTCAATTTAGAGCAGGACAGTTTGCTTTCTCCTGACTTTAAACTATTGCTCTTCATTTGTCTTGCATAGATACAATTATACAGGTAGCATGAAATAACCTAATTCTCTACATATTATTTGTGTATTAGTCTTCCTGCAATGAGGGTCTGGGTAGGTTTTTGGCATTTCTGTTGGGAGTATAGGCCTACTATTGTGTAATATCGCTTTTCTCTCTTTCTCTCTCTCTTTCTCTCTCTCTGTGTTTGTGTGGAGTGTAGACTACAAGGTAAACAGAGAACAAGAGGTCAGATGAATTTAACGTTCATGTTCATCCATTCCATTGAGATTGCCTTACAGTACAGTAAAACAAGAAAGACAATAAAGGACTACAGTAGATATGATCACACGTAATCGTAAATAGCCTATATTTGACAAAAATGCACCTAAGCTACACCCATTTAGTGCCATAGAAACCTTTATTTGCCTTTAGACATAAATCAATTTACTTGGTCAGTAACTTATTCAGAGTTAGTCAGGATTATTACAGTTTTTGTGTTTGGAGCTGCATGTCTTTTGCCAATTGTATTAGTCAAGAAAAAAAAAAAAGAAAAAAAAATAGGTAGAAAACATTTGCATGGAATAGTAGTCATTAATGCAAGTATTCTGTTAGTTTGGTGTTGGTACAAATCTATTTTATAATTGGACACTTTGAAGAACATAGTCCTTTTGGTATTGGCAAAGCAATCCCTAGGTTGTGGTTTGTATAACAAGGTGGTTTATAATGTGTGTGTTACCAGGGGAAAAAGTTTTGATGTCTGCACGAGCATGGTGTATACAGTAAGGAATTGATTTGCCTCAATGGATGTCTCTGTTCTTACTTGAAGTTACGCTGATAACATGGCAAATTTCAATTCAACTCTCTGATCCACTGTTGAGCCTTTTGCCTTAAAAGCTGAAAAGGAAATAATATCTGGCAGTACCTGATAAGTTGCATCACCTGTAGAGTTATGCTGCTTGGCTAGATTGCTAAAAGAGAAAAAAAAATTGGGCTAATTTTGATCTTATAGACATCCGCGGGTGTCGGGAAGCACACGAATCAATTGAGGTAGCACATAGCTCAAGGTTGCCATGGTGCAGAGATTGTTCTGAGAGGTGAGGATATTGCCATATTTGCCACTGTGAATGAATTATTCAGAATTCACTGATAAACAATCAACTTTGGCTTGTCCACTATCCAAAGCCAAATAACACTGGGGATAAAAGTGGTGTACCTCAACAACAACAAAGAAAAAAAAAACCTGAGAGAAAGGAAATTCGTAGGAGGAAATTTGTACGGCTATGCTAACAAAGAGTTAAAATCTTCTGATCCATCTTGTCATGGGCAGTATAACTCTGCTTAAACCAGCCTAAATCAGAAATGTATCTACGCGGAAGTGTTAGATTAGTGTCGGCAGATGTCTAATGTTTCCTACCTTACAAAGGGGCAGTAAACTGCACCTTGTACTTTTATTGGACCTGCAGTTTTACCTCATCAGTGATCTTTTGTGTGACGACGCTGACATTAATCCTCTGTGATTTATTCTCGTTTTTCCTGATGCCAGTAGTGTAGATTTCTCTCTTGTAGTGTGTGTGCGAGTGGTTTTCAATAAATGCATGTTGATCCTATACATGCACAGGTCCCTTGTATAGTACAGACAAGCATAGTAATCCTATTTCAACTTCTCTCTTTGTTATACAGAGTCTATTACCTGGTGCAAGTCATATGAGGCTAAGGGTACAGTCCAATTTAAAGTGGGAGATGAAGGTAGCTATATAACTTTACCTCTACAAGTTGAATCAATACATTTTTACTGTATGACTAATGCTAGTTTGACCGCCTTCCCCACCTGAACACTTGGTTATTTATTTCCCCCCACCAAAAGGACCTGTGTAATATCCAGCACAGTGGTGGCATGGTGCCTTTTATTTGTTACTACCGAAAGGTACGGTCTTCCATTTGTATTTCCCAGAAGCCTTATAATGGGAAAAAGAAATTATAATGAACGTACAAGACTACAGTAGATAGGCTCATATTCCCTCTGAGCATGATTATTCTCAACCCTATGTGAGTTAGAAAAGCCTAAATAATTCCTCCTGTTAGAGTCTGCATTTATGATGCATTTCCAGTGGCCGAGTGCTCCCCTTAGGGTGGCAAAATAACTGCACATTTCACTGATGCGATTTTGGGCACACCAAACATTTGGATGGGTGGGGAACAATAGAGTACGAAAGCACAAATCCAAAGATGGCACCTCGGGGCTAAGATAGCTCTCCCAACACCGTGGAGTGAAGGAGCCTCGGAAAAAATAATTTAGGCATACATGCGAGGACAAACATCCGACTCCTCTGAGCGCAGAAAACATGAGGTTTGATTGTCAGCAACACATTAACTGTAGAAAGACAGTTGTCTCGAATTCCAGAGCTTATTAATTCTGATTGTTCTTCTTTGGTATTCATAATCAATTTGTAATTTCATAATGCAGTCCAAGTTGTGAAATCATATGGTACATGCATACAAGATAAAGTGATAACGTTTAGGCAAACTGTTTGTTGTGACTGTGCTGCAAATTGATTGTGGAGATTGTTTTGTGTTCTTAGGGTAGACTGATTAAACGTAGGGTTGCAGTAGTAGCTGTGTGCAGTGTTAATAACAGTGTGATCATACTATAGAAGTGATGTAACATTTGTTGTCTTATTACAGCATTAAGGCATGAATCATCTCTCAAGCTGACCTCGTTTAAAATAGACAAAAGATAAAAGTGCAATAACCTTTTGTTTATCATTGCTTCCTCAGTTGAAATATATTATTTAATATGCCCTTTCTGTTAACACCAAAAGTCACTCTTCTGTCGCAAACACAGGATTTCAACGGTCCTCCGGTTTGTGTTCAGAGAAGTGGCGTTTGATAGTGGAGTGTGTGATATTCCATTCTTAAAATACTGTGATTGATATTCAACTTTAAAAGCTGCCCGCTCAGAGAAAGGACCGTGCACAAGTTGGCTGATAGATTTGAGTAGGTGCATCTTTGTTTTTTCCTGGATGGGCTTTGATGGTATTGTACTTTGGACTTAGACCTAATTCCTTGAATTCTGGTTTATAGCTGATAGACATGTTCATTTGCATGTGTAGATGTATATGCATCCTCTTCCTCCTTGAATGAAATGTTTTCTCAAAAATATTTAGACCTGCTGTCAGTGAAGTATGCGGATACAAGGAATTATGAAATGCCTTATAATATATTTGTTTTCAATGTTAAGCATTAAGGGTTCCTCTGTGTCCCTCCCTTTTCAGCGTGTAGCCTAAAGCTTGTACAGTCAAGAAACTCATGAGATTTATATCTACTGTATAGCCTATGTGTTCTCAGAATTTGTTACTTGGAGGTCCTGTGATTGTGGTTTTAGAGTAACATTCCCCTTGAAAGTGCCGTTTGTTTTCACCAGCAAAGGATGTGTCTGGGAAAAAAAAATTATTTGCAAGAAGGAAAAAAACATGAAATGTTCAAAAACACTTTGAAACGTGTATTGGTAAACTCATTGAACTGAATGACACAAGGTCTTTGTACAGGTGAACTAAGGCAGCAATCTTCTGATGGAGCACCTTATCGACTTGCTCTTTCTGTGAGCCCACAGTGGAAGTAGTCTCACACTAAGCTTGATTACTCTAAAGCAGAGCCATATCAGTGAAATTGCCCATTAGGAGCCCCTTTGAATGTGCTATTAGGAATAGCCTACCATAGGAAAGGATGTATACTGCATGTTCTGTGACATTTTGTTAGTGTTAGTCCCCTCCATGTTTTTATGTTTCCTCAGCTTCACTGTAGATGTTGCCCCCCTATTGCAACTCACTAGCTATTAACAATCCTCTTACAACTGGACTGAAGCAGGCATTGATCTGCCGCTGAGGCAGCCTTACTTCATTGCAGATTTTAGAAACAAACTTTAAAAAAAAAAAAAAAAAATTAAAAATACTTAAAAAAAAAATAACAATACATAAAGGGTTGCCTGTTTTACTTTGAGTGGCTTGTCTGGGGAAATACCAAGGAGCCCTTATCATGAGTGGAAGGACTCTGGATCAGGGCATGTGATGAGTTACAATCAAATAGTTTCACAGTGCACCTTCACAAAAAAAAAAAAAAAAGTTGGCTTGTCCGCCCAACATTCCAAAGTTTTTCTTTTATCCACAATCCTGGCCCATTGATGATAGAAATATCTTTTGCTTTGCTGGTGAATGGAGTGGGCATGTGTGTGTCAATGACAGGGTTCCCTATTTAGCCTAACGCTGATTACCTCATTTACAAATCTGCAAATATACTATTCTACTGTGTGTAAAGGAGTCAATGCCATCACCAGCAGCATGGTCTCTAGACCTGTGATGACAACAGGACCAATGATCTTACTCTGTTGAAATTAGCCAATTTAAAATATGACCAGTCTAAGAACATAGGGCAAAAGACACATTTCAATGTCTGTAAGGCCAAGTGGGCCCTATAGGATTTCTTCAGCCGGTGGATTCACCACAGTTGCTGTTGCCGCTCAACGTTTCAAGCATCGGGGTCATTTGAAAAAGGCTACAAAAAAAGTCTTGATGCTGTATTTTCACCCTGATCTTTTTAACAATTTTGTGGAATGGCTGAATTTGACAGAATCTGGACAAATCGTCATTCCACACGATTTTACAACAGCAGGGTGAAAGTCTTGTTATCAAAGTTGATCTCATATCTTCGTCGTAGTTGCACTGCTCCTGAAAGGCCAACAAGGGGGGGGAGGGGGAGGGGGGGCAGCTGTGGTGCATGCGAGGCTCAAGAAATCCAGCCGAAGCCTGATGTATATTGGAATTATTTAAGCGAACGATCATGTTAGCATCACTTGCTGTTTTCAGTAGCATTTCTCCTACCTCCTTATTTTGCAGCCTTGAGTATTGTTTGTCTCTCCACCTGTTTTAACATGAATCTATTCACAGTACGGGAATACAGATTTATCATAAGCAATGGTAGTTATACATAATGAAGTGTGCTTGGTTGTGCTGTATGTGTATATGTCTATTTGACGTGAAAAAAAAATTATTTATGAGAAGCATTTATACAACAAAATACCACTGGAATGTGAAGCCAGACAATGTTATGATGCAGATTATGATGATCGTCTATCCCCTTTAACATTCAGTGATGCATGGCCAGAGGAATCCTCTTTTGGAAATGAATAACCATACATTGGCTTATTTTATTTTGTTTTATTTTGAACTACCATCTCTTTAGTTTCCTCTTGTGCATATAATTTTTTTCCCTGTCGAGCCCTACCATGTATGTCAACGTTTACAGCTTCATGCGTTCTGGGTCAGCCATTGCCCTGCCATTGGACTATACAGGTTGTCATGAGGAAGATGTGAGGTGGATTTGTTATTCTGTATGAGGGTGAGTTTGAGCCCTTCAAGCCGTATGCCTTCGAATTCATCTGTCCACTCCAAACCAAAATTCTGCTACATAGGTGTCTGTCTCCACACTGCCCCATCACTTTACATCTGATTTGACTACAAGGGGTACAGGACAAGGTGAAAGGTTTGAGGTTTTCTGACCAGGGCCCCCATGCCTACTCTAGGACAGGACCAGCCCACTCCCCCTCACCCACTATCTCACCTAAACCTCAAGCCATTCATTTCTTTTTGTTCGACAATGCAATCCTGAAAGCACTTTGCCTTGTTATTCCTTTGTGTGAACATGTGAATGATAATTTGTTACAAAAATGTTAAATATGTATAAGATCATTCACTGTTTTGGAAAAACCTGCATCTGTCTTTCTGACGTTAAAAGAAAAAAAAGAGAATTTAGTGATATTAAACCTGAATCTATTTTATAAAATGTTTGCTGCAGCCAATTGGTCTTGTCATTCAGTATTGTGGCTTAGGGTTGTTTGTGTTCAATAAAGTGCTATTGCTAAATATTTACTGGGTCTGAAGTCATTTTTTGAAACCTAATCATTGTGATTTCACAGTTAATGCGGTTATTTTCACATCTTTATTATGGTATATGCATTGTAGTAGTCAAAAAAGAGCATATTAAAGCTTAAAGTTACCCTACATAGTAGTATTCAAAATAAATTTCTTTGCATATTCAGTTGGACTTAAAATGATGAAAATTTGTTTTCTTTAAGGATCTGAAAGAAAGTCATGTCCCGTGTCCTCAAGTCCTTTTTTCTAAAATCTGGTCTACATAAAAGCATTCACCAAGCACCACCAGAGGATTAGTGTGGATCTTGTTCCTCCTCTAACCATTGGCCAGTGAGCATCACTGTTTACAATAGTGTAAACAATGAATCACTAGTGCACGGTTCTGTTCAGACCATAATTTGTGTTTCAAACCTGCAAACCGTGACAATATTACCTGGATCAGATTTTGAGTTAGAAAAACTTTACAGTGCAAATTCAGATTCCCACAAATTTATTCTCAATGTGCCTCACAATATGAAACCCAATGAAAATTTACCAAAGCGTAACATAAAGACACAGTAGGAAAATTGAAAATTCACTGAAGCTTACACATTAAGGCGTATCAGTGCCTTTGTGCTTTACAGAATTATTTAAAGAAGGAAGAAATTAATAAATTAATAAATTAATTAATAGTACTATTACATTAACCAGGTGTTACCTGCACTAACAACACCACAAAAGGCCAGTCCATGACCACTGTCCAAATCAAGCTTCCCATTCCTGCCTGTTTTTTGCTCTGGCAAGCTGTGGGAGTGACCGTAGTGGAAATGCTGCTGAGATGGAGGGATTTTCTTTGGTACAGTTCTGGCCTCACCAGCACAGAAGAGCGGAAACATGCTATTACTATATGGGCTTGGTACTCCCAGGACATTGGTTTTTAGCTCTGACTCATACATCCACATATTTTGGTTTTTTACAATGGATTTTCATGCACTGCGGTGACATTATTTTGACAGTGTTCGAACTCGCAATCGCACTGGTGGTGAGTGATGACTCATGTTGTTTTCAATGTGTTCCTCCTTCTGTTAGGCTATATTCCCAGTAATCCAACCCACTCTGCCGTGCAGTGAGTGCACTCTGTCTCCGGATCTTGGCTGCTATCCCTTTTCCTTCCTGCTTGCCTTCTGTTAACACCTACAATACATTGTAACAGCCCTTTTATACTACAAAACTTGAGTTTCATGTAGGTCTGTAGGTCAATACTGTGTTATGTATAATCTTTAAAAGATATTTTAAAAAGTACTTTATTGATGCCAGAAATGCTGCCGACCTTAGAATAACAGAAAACCAGTTTCCCAATGATACACTGAATGGAATTGCAGAATATGACCTCTTCTGTCTCACTATCTCCTGATCTGATTATCAGGTGATTTATAAAAGGTGAAGCTGTGAACATGTCCCATCATAGCTGAACTGGCACAATGACCAGTAATGAACTGCAAATCTAAAGCCCTCTCTGCAGGCAATAGAGCCAGGGATGCAAAAGGATGTCTTCGCAGCATCCTCACTGCCACGGCCTCTGTGGTGCAGAGAGTGATGTAAAAGCAGATAGGGGACAAGAGAGATAAATTGGATCTGGCTTAGTGGTAACAGAGATGGCAGGATTATTAAAGCCAGTGAGATTAAACACCATGGTAGAGCTGTAGGTGTAATAGCTCTTGGAAATTAATCCAGAGCCCTTGGTGAATAAAGGCCATAAACCAGACCAAATGTAATACAAAATTATGGCCCAGAGACACAACTCTAATTTATATTTTTTATATCCAAGAATCATAACATCAACAACATTTATCTAAATGCATGAGTCTTCAACAGTGCCTCTAAGTAAGTATTTTGGAACATTTTTGCAATAGTTTAAACTGGACTTCCCAATATTAATTATTATAATCATAATTTTATCCACTGAGAGCCCCCTGCTTATCAAGAAAGTGGCTTTAATTGTGCGAAGGATGCGTGGGAGCCAAGTATTTTTTTAATTTCCTCTCCTTTGGTCCAATCAGAAGCTGATGATTTACGTCGTGACGTCCCCACCCGCCTGCGTAGCGACGAAACGGAGACGCGTAGGATGTAGCTCAGGACGTGGCTAGCAAGCTAGTTACAACAGGACGCCTAGAAATAGATAAAATCCTGATTAAGAGCGAATTCGCTGCATATTCACGTAAGTCTGTCGGTCCCTTAAGGCATTGTGTTCTTGTCTGATTTGTTGTAAACAGCCGTTTGTCGCTGTAGGTTGCCTAGACTGGGCTCTGTCTGGTTAGCTTGATGGCTAACATCTAGAGGAAACCAACTGTAGACGATGGTGTTGGCTAGCGATGTTAGCTTCTAACGCTAGTTAGTTAGCTAATGTTAGCAGACGTTAGCCACATTTAATTCATGACGAGCTAGCTGCAAAGATATCATAGTTTAAACAGTGATGTGTTCATTTAAAATAACAATATCGTTGCCACAGTATCAAACCTGGCTTCCACGTGATATATGATTACGTTCAGACAACGTAATAAGGTTATATTATATACAGTCTGTAGCGTGTAACGTTAGTTTTAACTTGCTTGCAAGCCATGCTGAGTGCGATGGGAGAAAGGGTTCTGTTAATCGCCTCCAGACTGGTGTGTGTGTGCCTTCCACTGAAATTAGGTCACCCAGCAGTCAGCTGGGACAGCAGGATGTGGGAGCTTGGCTGCCGCACTTTACAATACATTTTCACACGTTTCCATTGTGGACGGTGGAATTAGGCATTAAGGACAAGACAGAACCTTTGACGTCTTTAGACCGATATATTCACGTTTTTGGCTGGACTGCTCTCCCGGCGCCACTTTTTCTTGGAATGTAATAACGACCGACTTAATGAATAAACCAAAATTATTAATGAGATGAGATAATGATGAATTTTCTGTCTTTACTGAACATCCTAAAAATGGACACTTTTGTTCCTGATTATGAAGAATGCTGTTGCAAACAATAGATTTAACAGTTGTCAGCTATGACAAGATATGAATTATATTCTGCTTGTATTTACGGCATGGTGTAAAACAGCTTTATACTGACCTAATAATTTATAGTTTCAATTTCTGCTTGCATGACAGATCATTACCATAATGTTTTTGAGCAATAAAAATGAAAGCTCAATAATATGTGTGAATATCATTTAAATTTTGATCATTTTTGACAGGGGTTTTCATCATCTGTCTGACCAAATCGACAATCTGTGCCACATGTGACCTGCCCGCAGTAAGTCAAGAACTGAATGGAATTGAAGGCTTTTTGTGAGTGAGGTAGGCTTAGTTCATTTTGACTATCAAAAAGAAGCCTGTCTAAAATATCTGCAGTCATATTTTTGTTCAGTTAAATTGTCTGAATATCTAACTTGCTTACTCACAGGAGGCTGTGGGGTTCCAGTAATGTACCATGGGGTACGACGTCACCAGGTTCCAAGGGGAGGTGGATGAAGACCTGCTGTGCCCCATATGTAGTGGGGTGCTAGAAGAACCAGTGCAGGCAAGTCCCTCTCTGGAGGATCACGCATTATCTTTATTGTAAAATTTTTCTTAGAATTCTGATAGTCAGTCAAGTCAAATGTCCTTGAAAGTATTTATTTACATATTTTCCGCCCCTGAGCATCATTTTCATTTAACCCACAGGCTCCACACTGTGAGCATGCTTTCTGTAATGCCTGCATCACCCAGTGGTTTGCCCAGCAGCAGATTTGTCCTGTTGACCGGACAGTAGTGACACTAGCCCACCTCCGGCCCGTGCCGCGCATCATGCGCAACATGCTGTCTAAGCTTCAGATCAGCTGTGACAACGCTGGTTTTGGCTGTACAGCCACACTGCGGCTGGATCAGCTGCAGTCACATCTGAAGGACTGTGAGCACAACCCCAAAAGGCCTGTCAACTGTGAGGAGGGTTGTGGGTGAGTGGCATCCACAAGTACAAGTTCTGTGTTGTTAGCATTGTTCCTGTTGATTAAGTATTCCTGTGATAACTTAATCAGAACGTTTCTCCTGCCATGAATTAACGAGGTCCAGTTGATAGTTTTAGCTAATCACAAACACAACAGCTGTTTAACAAAAGTTAATAATATCATCATCACTGTGAAATGTTTGCACAGGAAAAATCACTATGCCTCCTATTTCTAGAATCTTTTGACCTGTAATTTCTAAGTGGCTATTAAATATATTTTGCTTTCGTTTCATCACATTGCAGTGTGTTACGGTCTGCTGTGACCTTAAAAAGTAATCCTACTTTAAAACAGCAAGTCATTCAATAAAATTATTTCCCCTTTTGGCAGGCTAGAGATGCCTAAAGACGAATTGCCCAACCACAACTGCATCAAACACTTGAGGAGTGTGGTGCAGCAGCAGCAAACCAAGATTTCAGAACTGGAGAAAACTGTTGCGGAGCATAAACACCAGTTGGGGGAACAAGTAAGAGCACTTGCCTACACATAAAAATATCAACCTCAAATTATTTGATGGACCTTGTCCTGGAACAGAAAACATAGCCAGGATACTACAAACATTGTATGGCACAGTGCCTGACTGACTTTTCTACTTCCTAGTTACTGCAGTGGCCACACTACGGTGCTTGTTTGAGATCTGGCCTGATAAAGCATTTGGTTACAAGAAGAATAATTGCAACATTTTCATAAATTGGATGTGATTCCTAAGTGATTTAGAGTAATGATGTACGACAGGAGAGACCTGGCTGCATTTCAGAGTACCCTGGACAAAACAGATCACCTACTTCACAACGTACTGATTCAGCACAGAAGCTGTTTCAATAATAGGTTTTTACTTCCCACAGTGTCTACAGAGATCATCAGCCATTTATTACCACTGTGAGGAAATTGTAAAATTATTATGATGGATTTTTTTTGCTTGTTCCACTCCCGTTTTTTTCATGTATTTATTGGTGTATGCCCTGTTTGTGTTTGGCACTGTGTCATGCACAGCTTGTGATGTTCCAGTGATGAAGAAATTAATGACATTATTATTCAAATTCTAAATCAGCCTCAGCTAAGTGAGATGATTGATGTGTAGGCTGACTCATTTTGATGCATTTGTCAAAAATCCAATAAAACTTAGCAGAGTCCAATACTGGCTCCAAAGCAATGACTAGAAATAATGTTCTGTCCTCATGTAAATGCAGTTTTTGAGCATGACTCCCAGACTTTTCAGATGATTAGTTAGGACTTAGTGTTGAGCTTTTTGACAGCTGTGTAAATATCACCCCTGATGATGGTGCTGTTACTCTCTCAGAAACGGGACATCCAGCTGCTAAAGGCCTACATGAGAGCGATCCGCAGTGCTAACCCTAACCTGCAGAACCTTGAGGAGAGCATCGAGTACAATGAGATCCTGGAGTAAGTCAGCTTTTCTTATTTTCTTCCACTGTTTGAACCAAGAGCCAAAAAAACTCTGCAGTTATTGTTACATTTTCAAATGGTACAGTCGTGTAGGAAATGCTCTGTAACTGTTACCATCTGTCTCACTGTGGTTTTCCCCTCACCTCATCACCAGGTGGGTGAACTCCATGCAGCCTGCCAGAGTGACACGCTGGGGCGGCATGATCTCCACTCCCGACGCCGTGCTCCAGGCAGTCATCAAACGCTCGCTCATCGACAGCGGCTGTCCTCTGTCCATCGTCAACGACCTAATCGAGAACGCCCACGAGCGCAACTGGCCGCAGGGCCTGGCCACGCTGGAGACGAGGCAGATGAACAGGCGCTACTATGAGAACTACGTTGCCAAGCGCATCCCCGGTAAACAAGCGGTGGTGGTGATGGCCTGCGAGAACCAGCACATGGGGGAGGATATGATCCTGGAGCCGGGTTTGGTCATGATCTTCGCGCACGGAGTGGAGGAGATCTTATAACCGTACAGCTCAGCTGAGCTGGCCCAGAGACAAGTGGGGACGTTTTGCTTGGGGGTTTGTTGTGATGAGTGGTTTTTCTTCTTTAGAATGAATCCTCTCAAATAAATCTGATGTAATAAAAAAAATGGCCGCAGTCTTATAAGAGGTTCATTCACAAACTTGATACCTATGCCTTAAAGTAAGGATAATACAATACTTCTGTCAAATGGAAACATAATCTGACTGATATCTAAGATAAACGATGGTGAGAAGAAATGTTTACAAGGTTTCTAAGTTGATATGTAGTGCATTATATGATCTGATTGTTCTGCTTCATGTCCTAATGTAGTGGTAAGCTTTGAACCCCCCATTTAATGTCCTCAATTGTATAAATTCTTGTAAATAGAAATATTATATTGAATTATAAACATTATTCTCTTATTCCTCTTACTGTAATTAGACTGTGATTTTGTTTTCTCTTTTCTTTGTGGTCAGCTTGTGTTACTGTCTCCTGAGACATGGACTCCGGACATTTTTTTTTTTTTTTTTTTTTTTTTTTCTCCTTTTTCT
>OMLF01010138.1:66315-76359 GCA_900302615.1 Holocentrus rufus
TTTTTTTTTTTTTTTTTTTTTTTTAGCTTGCTCGCTTTAGTATTTAGTATCCTGTGAATATTTCATGAGACATGCTTCTCAGTTTAGATTGTCCAAACTTGTGTGCCATTTGTTTTATTTATTGTGTTGCCTTTTACATGCACATGCTTGAAAAACAATGTATTCATTTGTTGTATGTAAATTTGCCTTTTCAGTGCATTTGAATTCATTGCAGGAAAAAAAAACACCTAGATTTTGTGTTATCTTCGTTGCCTCAGTTGTATATAGTCAGTATGTTGGGTCCAGTTGAAGTGTTGAAAAACTGAAGTTTAACATTTGGGATTCAACAATGCATTTTATATCACAAATCATAATGGTTCATCATATGCTAGGTGATCCCTGTGTTATTTTATGATTATTGAAGTATAGACATTAATCTTCCAGTTTTCACAGTTGATAAATATCTGCTCACTCGCCTCTCTTTAAAAACCCACAGCTCTGAGTGTGTAAAAGTATCTGTAAAGTCACTCTAATGGCTTTAAATGGATAAAGTGTTTCACCATTACTTACACATTTAACAGTAGTAAGACAAGTGGGACTTGAGAAGTCCAGTATAAAAGCCTTTAAGGGCAGTAAACTTAAGTTTGGATGTGTCCTTTTTTATTTTTTTAATTTTGTTTTTCCCTGTTAATGTTTTTGTTTGTTTTTGTGTCTGTTCTGTACTGTGTTGCACAGGCAAGAAAGTAATAAAACCTCGAACTTGAGCCTGATGGGATGCATTTTCTTCGTGGGATTAACAAGATTTTAAATCTAGCATCTTAATTAGAAAAATATGCAGTTCCTGATTTTACCACATCATGTCATCAGTGATCTGTGGCGATCTTCGTTTCCTAGGGCAGATCAGCTATTATGAAGAATCTTTGGTAAAGACGAAAGATTTTCCTGGTTTTAAAGAATTCAGGTCGGCGCAGAGTGAAATGGGATATGAAATGCTGATCCAGGTGAACAACATGACTCTGCCCCAGGACAGACCAGTCTGGCCCTCCTCCACCCTCCCATTTCTAACCCAGTCACCCGCATGTTTTAAATGTCTGTTATTCTCCCCTGCCAGCTCAGCTACATTGTGCAGCCTAAACCCCTCGCCATTGTGGTCAGAGGAATGTAAAGTGGTGCTGTGCCAACCAGCTCGCCTGTCCTCACACGGCTTTGTGTGATTTGGTTCCTACACTGTAGTACACGGTAGGCCCCTGCCATGAAAAACAATGTATTTCACTTTTTTAGTAATATCCCGTTTGACTTGGCCTCTAAATTAAACTGTAAAACCAAAAAGCGCACTTGTGCATGTTGACATTCATTTGAAATACATTCTGTGCCTCAGAAATACATTGAACGAGGTGTCACAGGAGTAGGCTACATGCAAATAGGTTTTTGCAAATGAATGCCATCCCCATGTATAAATAAATCCTTTGTCTATTTGCGATTCAAGTGAAATCGACTCCCATGTCCCCCAGTTTGTTTTGTGGTCAGCATTTACCATGAGTGAGTTAATTTAGGTGGAAATTAAACCTAATTTCTCAACTATGAAAATGAACCGCAGCTGAAAAAATGGATGTTATATTTCACAGCAAAGCAAAAATAAAGATTTAACTTTGAAAAATCACGTCGGTTTAAAAGTATATTGTGGTGTTAAACTCATTACTAAGTACTACCACAGACAAACATGACTCACTCTCTACAGGAATGTGAGTTTTATAGCCTTGTAATGTAGGATATGATATCACGTAGGACACCAGCCTATACCTCTAAGGCTGCTATATAAATATTACAGGAATATTGTGATGCTTGCGGCTGGAAGACGATAACACCACCATTACAGGTCTGTAATACCTTTATAACAAGCTTTACCGACTCCGTGGAATATGTTTTAACTTTACCGGTGAAATGCCCCGCTCGTGCGTTGCAGACAGTGCGCGGTGGGTTGGCAGGCTGCAGGACGGTGTCGGTCAAAGTGCTGTTTGAGGCGGTGCTTGCAGGCTGGGCTGAGGCGGGTGTGGGAGAGTCAGTCAGTCAGTCAGTCAATCTTTCCTCTGCACTTCACTAATTTCGCTGTGCGACTCCACGGGCTCGGCCGACCTGCAGCGTTCACTTAAAGTTAACGGGCGCTTCCCTTCGCATCCGAAAAGGGGATTTTCTCTGCTTGTTCGGCTGCATCACGGCGACTTTAATAAAGGACAACGGAGCGGCGACAGAAAGGTAATTGACCGCACTTGGTGGTATTGATTGAAGTTTCAGCGCAGCTCTGGGGCGGCAGATTAATAGCAGATTCACGACTGTATTATTTTTTTTGTTGTTGTTTGGCGCTGCTGTCAAGTTTCTTTTTGCATGTGAAATCCAAGTGGCTGTATTTGGCAACTCGCTGCTTTTCAGCTTTCAGCCCTGACTGTGCAGGCAGGTTTAGTTTGTGGGATCTGAAATGACAGTGCTGCTGATAGCCCTGCCTTAACAATAACAACAGAGTAATTCACCCCGCTGATCGATCAAGAAAGAGGGCAGACCTCTTCCATTTCATGCACGGTGCTCTGTTATGCTTTTGTCAGCCACAATTCTGCATCATTTCAGTTCCCTTTACAGAATGTCATGTGATATCTGACAGGCTACTACTGTTACCTATGGAGGAACCCTGCAGAGAATTCAGCAAAGGTCATCAGTCAAAGTGCAGACTGGTGAGCAGACGTGGGTATTTACAGTATTAGGGGAATGAGAGATGAGATACTCTACATTAAAGGACTCAACTCTATCTTATCTCAACTCTATCTCATCTATATCTGCCTCTGCAAATACACTCACCAGCACATTCAACAAATGTGATTTATTGTGAGAGAGATCCCTGCAGGTGTTTTGAAAGCATATTTTTCTTGTCGAGATTTTCCAAATAGGCCCATTTGATGCCACAGATTACCGTCTGATAAGATTTTGTGTGAAATAAACTCTTCCTGCTGAGGACCTGGCTTGAGGGATTCGTTACAGCACTGCAGACAAAGGGGTTTTCACTGTGTTTTTCCAGTTTCTGGCGAGCCAAAGCCTCCATGGCGTGAAGTAGATGGTGGTGGGCGTTGGTGGGCACTGTCACTACACTGCGTGGACATTGTTTACTCAAAGCTCTCCCTCCACATTTGTCCACCCGTGTGTCACGGCCAACTGGCATGACTTTCAGCCCCCATGTTCAAAACAAGCACGGGAAAGTCTTGATGCATATTAATCACGCCTGTTTGAATCCTCTTTTTGTCTGCAAACTCTCCCTGCCGTGTCAGAAGTGCCGTAATATTCCCAGGTGAAAACAAGGTGAGACATTCCTCATCAGGCTGGAAACAAGCAGGCCGCCTCTCCGGGATGCAGGTCAAAGCGGGGAAGTCTCAGTGGCGTTATCTCTCTGTCTCTAAGCACAGAGGATCAATAATGTAGAGAGGTCAGCTCAATCAGTGTTAATGTTTACATTAGAGGCTGTAAATGAGCCAGAATCCAGCCCATTTACTGCTCTGTGGTTCAAGCCATTTACAGTAAGTGCTGCTGGTGTGGCGTAGCTTGTATGAGCCCGGTGATGCTATTCTGCTATTGCTTGCAGACCTTTTTTCTTTTTCTTCTTTAAATAACTGGACCATATAATTAACCGTGGTTCCTCTCTGGCATCATATCCCCGAGTGTGCCTTCAATCCTGTAGCAATGACTATGTTATGTGGTTTTCTTTTGTCTTAGACAAACTGCCTTAGATACACTGTATGTACGCTGTTTTATTATTTACTGCTTTGCTGTCAAGTTAGCAGACATGATAAAAATCGGCTGCTCAAGTTGAAAACCTTGAAACGTTTGACGCTGCGGTTCAACAGCATGCACGCTTGCTATTCACACATCTGCTCACATTTGGAAAATCAGAGTCACACGAACAAAGAAAATTGCACATCTTTTGGTGAATTCATGTCCTCCGTCCAAGTTGTAACAGCTGAAAGCTACTGAGATAATAATGTCATTACACAAGGGAATACAAGCTCTTTAAACTAGTGTATATGCCTGCTTTTTGAAATGGACTATTCAAAGCCCTGTGATTTAATGTTGTTTCATTTTCAGTTGTGGATAGTGGATGAGGTAAACAAGAGTCCCCCTGACATGTGCAAACGATCTCACCATAAAAGCACTGTGGTTGCTGAACAAGAGCGTGCACCCTCACAAGTCTAGGCGGGTTTATGTTTTGTGTTCAGCGCAGCATGGTGCCGCACAAAGCTGCCTCCACACACACAAAAAACTATTACATAAGTCACATTCAAGTCTGAACTTCAAGTGATGGGCAATACTCACTTTGAAGCCAGGAAGCTAGCAAAGCCTCGCCTACATTTTCCCAGAAATCTGTGATTCATACTGTGGTGAATGTCTCTAATTCTCTCAGTTTGAATTATGACTTGCGATTCACATTTATTGTTTTCGGTTTCTCCAGAGCCGAGTTTCAGAAAAAATGAAGTCTGCTGTGGCTGCCATACTGTAGATCGGCACAGTGAAGATGTAAAACAGTAGGGGCAAATAGTGGCTAAAGGCTATAGCTTTGGGGATACATAAACATTAAAAGATTGTGCTTTATTCCCTTTGGTAGTGCCACTAAACGGAAGATTACCGCTGTTTTGTGAATTCCGGCTTGGCCTGAGAAGTAACCCCTTGAGCAAACAGCCCATTTATAGTAAGGGAGTATTCCCTTGTTCATGCGATGACTCACAGTAGCATCTGCATGCAGAATGCAATTTAGAGCATGGCCTCTGGTTCAGAGGGCCAAGCCAGGCTTGTGGCGTGGGAGGGGGTGGAGGTGCAGGGGGAAGACTGAGAGCTGCTGGCTGGGCTCCCCCCTTCTCTGAACTGGCCTGCTTCCCTCTGAGCCTGCCTCCTCCTACCTGTTAGTCACCCGTGGCAGAGCTCTGACGGAGAGCAGCTGATGGAGGGAAACACTTTCCATAGCAACCAAGCGTGTCCTTCCCTTCCCCTCTGTTCTTTTGCTTAATCTGATGCAATCTGTACAGAATTCAATGACGATAATTGTTGTGGTTTTAATAGGAAGACAACCCCAACCCCACCACTCCCCCGCATCACACAGAGACGATACTCAGTGTCGAAAAGAGCATGGACTGATTTTCCAGCCACAACGTGACGGAGTGCATGCATTTCACTGTCTAAGTGTTACAAAACAGCAGATTTCCTTGACACAAGGCGTGGGCGTTATGACAGCTTGCACAAACATTAGCCTGCATGGAAAAAGGTCATCCCCAAGTATACCTTGAAACTACTCTTGCATAAATAAGTGTTTTATAGCAGCTGTCACGGTTGTTGATTGCGAGCATCAGAGGAAATTTTTACATGAGTGCCCCTTGTTAAGGTTTCAGGCAACATGTGATGGAAAATGGCGGTTGAATCAGCCGCCATAATGATCGCTAAATCATCTGCTGCTTAAGACTTTATGAAGCAGTTATTAGTGCTTAGGTGATCTTGGAATAATTTACAATCTCAACTTCAACTTCAAGCCCTTGTTACACTGAATGAGTTTAAAGCTCTGGTGAAATCATTGCAGTCTACATTGTCTGTTTTTAATGTTGTTAACTTTATTTGTTGTTTATTGTTTTTAATGTGACTATGCTGCTGCCTTCTTGGCCAGGTCTCCCTTGTAAAGGAGATCTTTGATCTCAATGGGACTAACCTGGTTAAATAAATGTGAAATAAATAAAATCTTGTTGTTTTTGCTTTATGTATAATCAGAGATGAGCTTCTTTCTCAAACTCTGAATAGATTATTTATATTTTTGTTTTTCTGAGTTGTTTTTCAGGGTTCATTTAAGAACTCCTTATGGTCTCATACAGAGCCAAGAAGTTTTTGTGCAACCTGCATACATTTTATATGATTTCATATAGGACCTTTTTTGTTCAGTAATAATTATATGTCATTACAACAGTTGTTCGGTAGATGTTATGAGTTCTTAAAGGCAATAAGCCAAGATAAAGTATATAATTTACCTTCAAATGTCAAATTTACATTTTAGAGACTGCACTGTACCACTTAAATTTATAGCAGTGTTTCATTAAGAATAAAAATGGCTCTAAGATGTTGTTATATAGCATCATGAAGAGTTTCCATATAGCTATGAGGAAAAGAGTATCTCTTTGTCTTACACCTTTTTGCTTCCGTGAGCATAAGCGGAAGGGAGCCTAAAACGCGTAACATTGAATCTCTTAACCACTGTACCATATACGCCAATTTAGCTATTGAGGACAGGGCAGTAGCAGGTGGTCACATGCCCTGTATTAAGGCTCAACAAGCTGCAGACATTCCTCAGTCAGATTAAAAACCTCCTCAAACATTTTATGGTTGCCTCAGATCATTTCGCCCCTGATGTCTTTGTTCCACAGTCACTTCCCCTGCCTGAGCGTAGAGACAGCAGAGACACGGCGGCTCGCCACGCATCCCTCTCTTCACTCGCATCCTAACTGCAGTGAATGTTTCGGCTGCACTCATTGCTCTGGTAGTAATTTCCACTCTGCAAGTGAACATTGTACATTCAAATAATTATCTAATCA
Source organism: Holocentrus rufus (assembly GCA_900302615.1). Classification (NCBI taxonomy): domain Eukaryota; kingdom Metazoa; phylum Chordata; class Actinopteri; order Holocentriformes; family Holocentridae; genus Holocentrus; species Holocentrus rufus. The sequence goes on from OMLF01010138.1 coordinate 72,897, forward strand.
GGAAGTAAAGAATCAGATTACTCAGATAGGCCTGAAATCTTGTTGAACCAGACAGTAATGATGGTCCTCAATTGGATGTGAGAGAAAGTGGACATGCTGCTCATGTCAGCACGATCCTTTGAAAAGGGGTAGAAACAGAAAGGAAAAAAAAACACCCAGCAGGATGAAATAGGATTTCAGATGTTTTGTGTGCAAATGAGCCCCAGTAGCCTAACTTTGTGTTTATTTATAGCACATAGTATTTGAAGTTGGAGCCAAGAACGTATTTTTAGAATAAACAAGCTGAGACCAAGCTGAATCAGTAGCAGATTCCTTTTCAAAGACAGTGTCATGACGAACTGGAGAAGTCATCCTTGTGCCTCTCCGTCGTAAGTGTGACTTTGCTGTCAGTTCTGACGTCTCCAGTCTGATTGGCTGCATAAACAAAACTGCCAGGCAACGCTGCTAACCTTTTGAGGGAATTAAGTGAGGACAGCATGACCCTTTCAGAGCTCAATGAGAGCAAATGGATCCGCATCACATGGAAAAAGTGGACGTTGTTTCAAATTATTTCATTTCTGTTTCTTAGTACTTTGTGTGTCCTTATGATGCTCTGGTTTTCTGTTCAGTCCAGGCTGCTGTGATATAATGCACTGGTTGACCTAAGCTGTGTAATAACACTTCTAGATAACTGTGAACAACACATTTAGAATGAAGTTACAGTTAGTCAGAGTGGGCTGAAATACACAAAAAGTTTGGACTGTTATTTTCACTTTTATTTGTATGGCTGATGATAGAATGGTATTACACAGAAAGCATGATATCATATATACAGCACTGAATTTGGTATATTTTTTAAAGCTGTTATGCCAGGTTTCGTACATTTCTTAAATCTCTTTTTAAGCCTTTCCTTTTGTATTTCTCTTGCTAACAATAAAATTTCACTTGATACAACCACTCCATTATTGTGGACTTCTGTTTGACAAATTTGGGCCAATGACTAAGTAGATGGAAAAAGATTTTGGGTGCAAAGAGTCCCTTGAGTCCAAGTATCTTGGGTGTCTTTAGCCTGACATAATTTCTATCAGAATTTGCGTCAGGCCCAGTTTAGAGTGTCCAGTGACGTGTTACTAATGTGAAATGGCACAAGTGTTTCAGTTAATCTGCGCTTCCCAGCATGAGACAGGACAGTCTCCATTTAAGGCCTGCGGGATATTTTCATAGTTAGCCTACAGAGGCTATTGTGATCACTCATATTAGGTGTAATGTAGAGGCTGTGAACATGTGAACTTTGTCAACTCTGCGCGTCTCGATGTGAATTTTACAAGTGCAGACTTGCCGCTTGCTGGTTCACCTGAAAGTAGGCTGTTGAGTATTGCGTGATCCTCTGTCTCTGGTGGAGTTACATCATGTATGTAACTCGCAAGGTGAGAGATGCAAGATGCTATCTCCTTTTGCTTGCAGCCACGCTTTTGTGTTTTATATAGCAGCAGACTGATCTGCCCCCACCTCCTGTCTTTCTTTCTCTCCGTCTACATCTCGCTCTTACTCTCGCCTTCTGCACAGGCAGGCAGTTAGTGCAGAAGCAGGCACCATGTCCACCCCCACAAACCCAGAGGTGAAGGAACTGAACCCTGTCGACTTCATCCAGCTACAGCAGTACATCGAATGTGAGTACAGTGAGGCAAGCAGGCAGGCAGCTTTCTCGGCGCTTGAAGCCCCCCCCCCCCCCCCCCCTCCCTCCCTCCCTCCAGTTCCACTTCCACCCACACACACTCATTTACACTCGCTCATGGGTTCTCATATCTAGGAGAGTTACAGTAGCTGTCTCTCACATTTGTATCTTGCAAACATAGCATGCCCACACTGTTTTTCTCCAGATAAATCTATATGCATTGTGTAATCATTTGTGTAAATAATACTGCATGTTTTTGAATTGAAAAAAGATTCTAGTAATTAAAGCATCCAGGGATTCTCTTGATAAATATGTAAAAAGTTAGTGAGTGCAAACTCATGTTGCACGCCCGAACTTGATGTGTGTAAACTGATGTGTGTCCCTGTGTGACCTGTGTGTCTTTGCTCCCAGACTGCAGCTTGAAGGTTAAAGATGTGCTGAGGGAATTTGATGCAGATGGCAGACTGGCCCAACACAGGCACGGAGAGGTGAGGGGACTTTGTGTCCTGCTGTTTTCCACCGTCAACTCCACACTTCCCCAACTCAGTCAGAATATGACAGATGAAAGGCACGTCACTGAACTGAATTATAGTCTCAGTGGAACAGTTTGGAGAGAAATGAGCATGTGATGTATATATGCGGGGCAGTCATTAATTCCCTTTAAGTGACTGATTAGATTCAGATACATTGATCACTCAGACTGCGCTGTCAAAGAGAAATATCTCCAATGCATCTGACGGAGGCTGCAGATGTAAATTGCCTCCTTAGTTTTGCCCACGCAGCAAGGCCTTCCTGAATAGTATGCTGGCTCTCTTAATGCAGAGTAAGCTCAAATGTGATTGCATAAGATACCTTTCCAATACATCAGATCAGCGTCTGCCTTTGCCAACTAATTGGTGCAGAAATCAATCACGGTACATTTTAATGGATAAAGTAACTTGGGTATAAACTTTAATGTGATAGATGGAAGGAAGTATCTATATTTATAATGGGAGAAAACAGGGAGGTGGTGTGCTGCCATACAGGAGTAATTTCTGTTAAGTGTTGTTATGTGCAGACTAATGGCACTATTTTCTTGTTCTCGCTCTTTCCCCCCCCTCCTCTCTCTTTTTTTTTTCCACTTCGTGATATGACTGCCTTGCGGTGACATTACTTATTACTGGGGCAGCTTTGTAGGGTATCGAATAGGGAAATGGAATAATGTCAACAAGAAATGGGTTTGTGGTTCACCATTATCAAGGGAGTAATGCTAGTTACCCCTTGGGCACATTATCATCTAAGAAATGTAACTACCAGGTCACGCAGATGGACTGAAATCTTTTTTGCTGCGTACTATAGTTGGCTTGTAAAAAGCTTGCAGCTCCAGTTTGGTTGATTTTCATGTATTAATTCAAATGATGGATTCTACTTTCCTCTATGGCTTCAGAAAATGCTGCGACCCTGGGGCTTTTGAAAGCCTTTCGAACCTCAGTAGGAATACATGGCAGTCGCGCTAAGCGAAAGTTTGGTTTTTCTTACTTCCTGAAAAGTTGACATTTAGGAGATACAAGGTTTTCACCCGGCTGTGACAATGTGTGAGTCATCTGCCCTCATTTTTAGAACAGTTGAGCATGAAAGCTGTACAAGTAAAAATGACACAAAAAAGCCCTTCTTGCATGTACACACACGCAGACACACACACACACACACACACACACACACACGCCTACACACAACTACACAGATGTCCCGAACACATGGTTACATAACCATTGGGCGAGCATGAACCAGCTAACGACACATATGCAAATTAATATGAATATCTTTGTT
>OMLF01010141.1:0-20766 GCA_900302615.1 Holocentrus rufus
CCTGAATGCAAAGCGAGATTTCAATTCCCCGTTTCTTGCATTAAAAAAACAACAAAATCACACACTGTAATAATAATAATAATGAAGATTTTTTTCTAGCGTGCCTCTATTTGATCAAAGTGACACTGCTATGACTAGAAGATGATGTAAATTACCTCGTGCAAAAAGGCAACTGAAACTCACATATTAGAAAACACTTACGGGGCGCCTGAACTTTTCGTTTCTTCCTCCCTCCAGCTCCATCCTCTGTCGCCACCAGTCCAGCATTGCGACGGTTGGCAGCCCAGCCCATGCCATACTTGCGCTCGTTCCTCAGCTTATTCTCGGTCAGTCTGAGCCGGAGCTTCAGGGCCTCGTTCTCCTTCCTGTTGAGGGACAGCTCCACCAGGTAGTCGTTCACCGTCTCCTGGAAGAGTTTGGTGATCTCGCACACCGAGGCTCGGATGAGACTGTCCATCACAGCTGTCAGATGGGTCTCAAAGGTGGTCACAGATTCCTCCATCATGGCTGTGGGTTTTGATGAAGTCAATATTGGGACTGGACCTGATGGTTGTTAAACATAAATTCCTGTGTCACTGTATCATGATAGATTCAATACATATGAGCCAATTCAAATGACCCAGTTATCCCAAGGGGGGATAATAAGTTTCATTTTATCTAATCTATTTGATATGTCTGATTGTGGTATCCACATGTACAATGTCAACAGCAAAATTAACCAAATTAACTTTATACTGCCTACTACCACAAGATGCTCTAAAGTGTGACAAGGCACATAGTATACAGTACAGTATGGACAGTTTTCCTTTTCTACCCCTCTTTATCAACTTATTGACAAGACTGTAGCTTGCTATTTAAAAAGCACTAAAGCGGGTAGTTAAGGTTGTTAAATACCCGACCTGCGCCACGTTAGCTTGCTACTTAACTTGCTGACTTGTAATATTGATCGACACACGGGAGACAGAACGAGAAGAGGAGCAGTAACCTCTCCGTAACGCTGGAGAGAGTGGTCGTGCTAGCAGACGGGCTAATTTAGCTTGGATACGCACCGTTTGTTGGCTGAAACCAGGAGAACAAGAGGTCAAACGGCGACAGACCGGATGACTTCACGGTTCACCGATTAGTCTTGCCGTTGTTCATAAGCGCAGAGGCGGAGTGACAAAGGAAAAAGACATCCAACTTCTCCCCTCTCTCCCAGGCACTGTTTTCCTTCTCGCCTCCTTCAACACTGCTTGAGGATGCTTGAGAAAACTGCGCGTGCGCACTACCGTAATTACCCTACACTCAAGAGCAGCCGCACCCTAAAAACACCCTTTATGAAGGTTTCCTTGGTGATGTGATCTCTGCAGTGGATATGTTGCATACAAAATGGGAAACGCCAATATAAAATATAACGCGTAGTTTTCATGGGGTTAGCGTTTTGTTTGGTCTATGTCAACAATCTGGGGGTACTTATAGATGCTGTAAGCCATATCTTCCAGAATGGATGGCGGCGCTGTGGTCGTCTACGTTATTTGTCACGTGATCGCCCGCTCCAGAAGAAGACAAGCAGTCCCGATTTCCGCCTGTAAACTAAAAAGAGGCGTCGCGGGCACACACTCCTTCGTTAGCAAGACAGCATTTGAAACGGAGCAATCATGCCGATGTTCATGGTAAACACAAATGTGGCCAAAGGCGACGTCCCGGCTGCGCTGCTGTCCGAGGCCACGGAAGAGCTTGCCAAGGCAATGGGCAAACCTGTACAGGTAGGACCAGGGGGATCTGCTTCTGTGCATATCTAACCAGTCTTCACATGGATTGCATTATGAAGCTGATGGCTAACCACCTTCAAGGAGATGCTGACACACTCCAGAGACCCCCACCTCTGCAGCTAAAAGCTCTTGATGAGCCCCAAGACAACGAGCATGCGCAGCCACGCTCCCAATAGGTCGCAGTTATAAATAGGGTACTGCCAGTCTGTTGTACTGTAGTTACGTACCCCTCCATTGAATTTATCAGAGTAGCTGGCCTCATATGCAAACACGGGCTATTATAGAGAGCTGTCTTGGGTAGATGATTGACAGGAGCGCCACTGGACCCTAAAGTGCAGCAAAGTCTATCCATCTACAAACTGAAATAAAACTAGGCTAAATGATAACTAATGTTATTTAAAATAACATGAAACTTATTCAGACTGTATCCACTACATTTTGGGGGTGAGTGGAGCAGACTGACAAGACGTTACTATTTTGCAACTTAACCTCGTTATATTCAACTTGATAGAAATATTGCCAGAGGATGCACCTCTCGTATTAGGGTTGGGCAATAAAACAACAACATTGATCGCAATATATTTTTCTCAAGATAAATATAAAGCAATTTCAATAAAATGTTGACAAATGTCAACTTAAAAATAGTCTATGACTGACGCTCAAATAGCCAATCGTGTCAGAAACACAGAAAGGTAATAAGTGATTGGAAAAAAGGAACGATTTCAGTCAGAAGCGAAAAGCCTTTAAATGTGACATAATAATTTTTGATATGTATCGAGATAATTAGGCAATTGATATCGACTGATATGATTATTTTTAACGTGATAGTTGTAGTTATGACTTCCTGTTCGCTTGGTTCTGTGCCCTCCATTGTTATGCTAAAAACAAGATCACATCTCAGCTCACTTAGTGTAGTGATTGTCGCACCCCTTTGGCACATCCATCCGATGGCTATGTGACTGATCCAGCCACACCTTTGGGCATGGGATGACTGGTATTCAAAAGCACAATATATTTTTCTGATATAATTTCTGTGTGTCTTCTGCTTTGCGTATCCGCCTATTGCAGTACATTGCTGTGCACATCATCCCTGACCAAATGATGATGTTTGGAGGAAAGGGGGATCCCTGCGCTCTCTGCTCCCTCCACAGTATTGGCAAGATCAACGGCGCTCAGAACAAACAGTACTCTAAACTGTTGTGTGGACTGCTCAACAAACACCTGGGCGTCTCTGCTGACAGGTACCACACCCAGACAGCAAGCACATAATTTGTGAAGACGTCACATGCCCACAGCAGCACACACACACGCAGCTTTGACAAACCCCTGTATCTCACACATCTCACTCAGTCTTAAAGTCTAACCTCATTAACCCAGTGTCCTTGCCTCTGTTTCAGGATCTATATTAACTTTGTTGACATGGATGCAGCCAACGTGGCCTGGAACAACACCACTTTCGGCTGAGTCGGAGTTCAGCCCGGTTTCAACAAAAGAGCATTCCGATATTTTCCTACATGTATGAGCGTCATTAAAACAGGCTAATTGAAGAAATGGAGACACCCAGCAGTCCACTGGTAGAGCATAACATTAGTCTTAAAGCACTTAGCTGGACCCCATGATTTACACTGTACCTTTCACATTGACTTCCAATAAAGTGAACCCTGCAGATCATAAATGGCCCTGTATTTTTCGTTTGATATTATAGGATGTTAATTTGACATATTTCTATACATTTCTGGTGTTATGCTTTTTCTTAACATCCATACACGACACAGCCTGTTTAAAACATAGGTATACATTTTGATACACTTCATAGTCACTGTATTAAATATTTTTCCTGTTTCCATGCACATTCATCAGATGAATTTTTAAGTAGTTTGTTAAAGTGACTAAATAAGTTAAAGTGACATTATTCTGCTTTGATTGTGATAATTATTATGTTTTCCACTGGTGGGCATTCATTGAAAGTATAAAAGGTAAAAGTAATATGTCCCAGTGCCCACATTTTAGTCCAGAGTACTGGAGCCATCAGAGCCCTGCAAACTGCTGTGTGTGAACTGAATAACAAACACCTTCCTGTCCCCACTATCAGGCACATACACACAGCACTATGAGCAGATATAGAATGACCAACACACTTGTTCCTGTTTTAGGTTGTATTTGAATGTAAAATAAATCACAGACTAGCATTGGTTGGGATGTCTATTTCAGGGCATTGCTTGCCTCTAAAGGATGTGGTTCCTTGATAATGGCATACATGTTTAATTAAGGTGTAGATCCAAGCTGCAGAAACGTCAAACTGCTTTTGAATGACATCACTGATCAGTGATTACAGCAAATGGCCATTTTTTCTGTTGTTAGTACCTAACCACTACTATTTGGAGATGTTTTATTCTAGCATCTGAGCTGCATACTCTCTCTAATAATCAGTACAGTGTCCAACACAGATTGGTTATGAAAACATAATCATGTAATCATGTTGGTCATGTAACACTCACAAAAAAAAAGAAAGATGATAACATGATCAGACAATTATACTGCTATGTAGTGTGTTCCTATGGTACTTATTTGTCCACTGTCCAAGATCACAATGTCTGGAGGAAACACAGAGCCTTATATAATCTTAATCCATCCACAGGATTGAGACCAAACAGTGAAGAACACAGCTGACAGTGGCGCATTGCTTTTAGAGAGGGAAAAAAATAACCATCTATTTCTGGATAATCTAAGTGAATCAGTAGCCATCGTGTACACTGATCTTTGATCTGTCCCACCAAGTAACCCAGTCAAAGAATCTGTCACTCTGGAAAAAAAAAAAAAAAAAAAAAAACTTCAGCCGTCGGCTAAATCTATCTATCCATCTATCTATAAAAGATTATGTAGATTAGACACTGGAGGGGGAAACGATCCAATGCGAGATGCTTTGGAAAATCCTGTATTTACTAATGTGTTTCCCACATTGACCCTTGGCTGCTGCTGCGTTCATGTGCTCCTCGTAAGCTATTACTTCGGAAATTGGACCTTATTGCACACTGAACGACAGCACTCGAAGGCACCGTGTTTTTCTCAGCGACATCATCTTTATCTTTTCACCTTCACGTCTGAAGTGACCGTGGATTAATTAGTTTGGACTTGGTTCACACAGCCTAGGGCTGCGACGAGGGATAACATGGTAGGAGCGTGGAACTATCTTCTCTGCCTTTACTTCCGGGAACCTAAAACATCTGTGCGAAATGCGGCGGGAAAGCGGCAGGCCGTCTGCTCTTAATGTATTTACCAACTGCTTAATATAATACGTTCATAATTTGTATCGTTAATCTTAGTCTAGACCAAATTATACATACACATTAAAAGTCCCAAACACGTAAAGCTAAAAAAAAAGTTTGGTGCTGCGTTGTTTTTGTTTTAGCTCTGGTGTGTTTATCAGATTGGTTGCTGTGGTAACTCCGTTCTGCACTAAACTTGCACGGAGTACACGCCTGTTTTTTTCACACACCACACTTATCTATAGAAAATCTTTGCACAGCGGCGGTGCAGGATTTGATTTTGGAACAGCGCGGGTGACGTAGCAGTGACGTGCGTGTCCCTTCCTGCTGGTGGTTTCTCGAGGAAAGATGGCGGAAGGAAATTTTGACTATGTGGTCGCTGCACACCATTTAGCTCTATAAGCTGAAGACAACGCGCACGGCTCGTACAACTGTGGGTTTTCTGGATCCAGAGAGAACCTGTAAACCGTTATCACTGTAGGCGAGCGGCAGTATTGCATCTTGTGCTGAGTGGTCAGTATTTTGCTTCGAGTACACGTAACTAACTCAGTTCATCATGGTTAATTGACCGCCATGTCTACCGTCACTGTAGCCTGCAGTTTTGTTTGCCCATTTTTTCCTCTCAGTGTTATAAACTGTGATCGCAGTGGTGTAAAAAATAAGTGTGTAGCTAGCCGGCTATTCTTTTGTTGAATGAGAGCATTTCCATTCAGCCAGTTAGGGATGTGATTGAAGGTGAGGGAGTTAAAAAAATGTTAACGTTTGACTGTTCAGCTTGGCTCTTGTCAGCCAACTATCGTTACCATGTAATGTTCAGATCATTATGGGATTTGTCATACAGCTGCATTATCTAAGGTGTTTGTTTGTTTTTTGTTTCTTCCAAGTACAATACATAGACCAGTAAGAAACTATGCTGAAGGCCTATGGGCAATAGATTGGCATAGAGACACTCAATCCAAAGTTCAAAACCCCTTTCAGCAAGAATACACCCTGGCAAATTGTCCCTGAAAGAGAAATTGAATCCTCATCGGTTGCACAGGTGCTCTTTCTCACCTGACTCCCACCTCTTTTCTCTCTGTTTACAGGAAGTGCGATAAGAGAGCTTCCTTATTGGAATCCGTGCCGTATCGAATAGGGCTATCTGAGCCAGGAGGTGGCTGAGCAGCTGCCGGTCCCCTGCAGAGATGTCAGACTACTTAAAAAGAGGGTTCAGGGCACAGCTGACCCTAGCAATGGACTCAGTACTGAGGACCGCTGTGTTTGAAATCACCAAGATCTTTGAGAACAGCCTGCATGACCATCAAGTGGAGCTGGCACAAAAAGTAGAAGAGATATCCAGGCTTCAGACAAAGCTGGAGACGGCAGAGAGGAAACTGAGAGAAACGGAAAGCAGAGGCGCTGGGGAAGAAGGGCAGGAAGAAACGCAAAAGGATGTGCTCAGCATGCCCGGAGAAACCTCCATCGTTCCTGAGATTGATGTTGAAGGTACAGTGTGTGTGTCAACACAGTATCAGAGAAATTCATAGAATATGCTGTTTATTACTATCAGGTGTAGGTTATGGTACCAGTAAATCCAAAACTTCCAGTTCCTTGTTTTGCCCGCTGTGGCTCATACAACATTTTTAGCTTCATGTTCTCACACTTCTTCTGTTATCAGTGTCAGTATATAGATTCAGAGAATTTTTCCATGTTATTACTATGAAATTCACTATGAAATACTGCAGCTGTATTTAGCTAAAGTGTGACTGTCTCTTGTTTTGAAGACATGTATTGGCCAGTAGAGCTGCACAGTCAGAGTGAAAAGAAAAGAAAAGTCTTGATGTTGAGAAGCTGCAGGTTCTGAAAGCAAGAGGTGTTTGCACTGCTAGAGAAGTTTTCCAGTTTGGTGCAGAGTGTCTCACTTTCATATACATGTTGGACAAGCTGTTTTGATTTGTATTTTCTCCATTTTTGACAGTTTATTACTGCAATAATCAGCTAAATTAATAACAGTATTAGTCTGTATATTTGTTAATATCATGCAGTCCAATTCAGTCAATTTCACCTTTTGTATGCATGTGTTTGCACAGTACCCGATGACTGGTGTGCGCCCCTGGGCTGTGACAACGTGGGCTGGACCAAGCAGGACGATGGCGTGTGCCCCAGCGTAACCCTGCGCCCGCTCTCCATCTCTCTGTGGCACCTTCCAAACATCAAGCAGGAGGTACGTGACTGGGGAGGAAAATCTGGAGGTGGTGATGTTGGAATTTAGCACCAGAAAGAGGCAGAGGAAACCACTAATGACAAATTGATGATATCACGTTGTTTGAAGACACGGATTGGAGGCATGGTGTCCAAGTCTCAGATCTGAACAAGGTGATGGAAAAGCCTTCTGGATAGTTGCAAAGTTTAGAAATACAGTAGTATGAAGACTAAGGAGGGTCAGGGGTGTAATAGTAGGGTAGTTTGGCATAATGGGAGAGATAGGAGGGATGTTGTGGTAAATAGTGGAATAGGATCGGGAGAAAAACTTGAAGCACTAGAGCTCAAGCCTTTTCTCCTTGAGCTTAAAACACACCACAAGGCGGCTCAGTGATGACCTAAGTTCCTTAGAACCACATAATTCAAATTCCAACAAAAAAAAAAATTGCAGCTAAAATTCAGAGAATCAATCTATTTAAGTTATAAAGGGCCAGTTACATAACTAGTTTTACAGTTTTTGATATAAACAGAGTGACTGTCTGATAATTGATTAAAAGTACCAGAGTATAAAAATTTCATCCTGTTTGGGCCAACAAGCTCAGAAAATTTCAGACCTCTAGCCTGTAAAACTGCTACTTGAGCACCACCATCTGGACCACATGCCCCCTATTTAAGTGATTTGAGTCATTTCGCATATAGGATTAGACCTCCGTGCCAAAGTTTGTGCATTTCTGTGAATGGAAAGGCAGTTTGTGCAAGAGAGAAAGAGAAAGGTACATAGAAAAATATGTGTGTGTGCATGTGTGTCGTGGGGGCCCCGGTTTGTTTCATTCACTCACCACTTTGTCGTTTTTATCATGTACAATGTGAAGTTTCAGCAGGAGGAACATGGAGCCACACCTAGCTTTACCTTCTGACTGTGTGCTTCACGGTACATGGTATATACTCTGCCTCTAAAATGATGCGGCTTCATACAAAATTGTCAACACTTTTACACACACAACATTTCACAACATCTTTGTATCAGCCTACTGCGTTCTGTGTGTGACTGTGCTTCATACAGTCAGTTGCTTTCATCATTGTTGAGGTCAGTGGTTGAGTGGTCCATCTAGATTTCCATCCAGAGATATTACCAACATTTCCAGGCTGAAAAAAACCCTTTATAATCTGCTTGATCCCAGACATTGCTGTTTGTTTTTCTGATTGCTAACCACTGAAATTATTGTTTCCTTAGCAACACAGCACATCTCATCATGCTGTGATCAACTGAGACATGAACATTTTGTTTAAAAGCAAAAAAGTACATTGGGAGACACACTGAATAATTTAACATACGTGCCACACCCTTGCTATAAATATCTAGGGAAAATGTTGAAACACTGAGTTGCCGTGTATTTATTATCCTGCAGCCTTTTGTGTTGTAACAGAGCTACTTTGGAGATACTGCTCTCACTTTGTTGCATTGTTAATTACCATTTTATGTAACTCATAATATATATGCTTTAGGAGGAGGACGATGGCTTTGAATCCAACCAGCTAACAACTGTTCGCCACAGATCCAAGAGACGTGAGTGCTGTGAATGATTATTGTTTTGGTCAGCATGTGTACTGCAGTCACCCGCTCACTCCTGCCTTCAACCTCCCTCAATTGCAATCCTCATGACTGTTATTGTGAATATGAATGCTGTCTTTGTCAGCTTTCCTGATAAAGTGGATATTGTTGTAAAGTGTGACACAAAGTTTCACCCCAAGTTGGGGATTCCCACCCCCTTTCAGTCTGATGTGAAAATGAATCGGGGTATAAAATGACTGGTCTTAACTATCAGCATGGGATGTTTTTGCTTTTAGGATTCATCTGTTATGCATTTCATTTCTCTCTGTGTTGTGGTGGATTTTGAGGCTGCATTCCAGCATTTCCTGACTTTGTGAAGTGATGATAATGCCTAGATTATTCGACCTATTTTAAGAACAAACTGGGATCCATGGGATCCAAAAAGTCATTCATTTTCACCATGAAGAAAGAAAAAATGAACAAAAGGAAGAAAGAAAGAGGCTAGAATATGAGAACCCCAAAATGATGTCAACACTTGTGTGTGTAATTGGTAGGTGTGAGAATCAACATCTCTTTCAGTGCTTCCACACCTGACTGAGTCAAAACAGATTGGCTAATTCAAACTCATTTTTTCCTGCTTTTTTGTTAATCCAACAAAATGTGCAATTATTAATTATCTCTGTTGTGTCTGTTTTTTCCTCATCCCCTGATTTGCCCACAGGGATCATTTAACTTTATCTTTAAAACAGAACAGGGTGGCTGACTTTGATAAAAGCACTTCATTTGCTGCTAAGTATTTCAGCTCTAACCTGACCTGAAGAAGTGAAGGAAATGCAATTGGTTGCAGAATTTCAATCTGTTCAGTTGCAGATTTAGTATATGGGTCTAAAAAAAGTGATTATATGGAGCAGTTTGGGGCAAAACAACCCCCTCAGAACAAGGTCCTTATTCTGTTAAAATAAATACAAGTGAATTAAACAATTAAACAAGTGCAATGATTTCAGTTCAGGAAAATGTTGATATTGATTTATAACACAGTGAGGACCATTTCCCCCCATTTTTGTTGCTTACGTGGTACAAAGCTTGTAGGAGTGGCAGCCTAACCTTCCCTATAATTGTATCATCCGCTGAACTTTTTAGGAAACAAACATCAGTGTAACAATCCAACTAACTGTCTGGGCATCGTTGGCCCATTGTTTCAGGTTGTATGTCACAGCATTTACACAATAATTGCATTGCAGCTCTAAATTCTGATGACCATTTTAATAAATAACAGACTGAAGGGCGTTGTGTTGTTGCCACCTCCACTTTCATTTGTCACTGGTTAACCTCTTTTCTCTCCTCTCTGCCATAGGTTCCTCATCGGATAAGAGGCTCAAACACATCCAGAGTCAAAGCTTGCGCCCGCATGGCCCAAAACGTCGGGGTACAGGTCGGTCATCACGAAGGACCAACACTGAAATTCTCCTGAATGCCATTAAAGAGTATTCTGACCCGCAAGCCATCGTGGGGAGTAGACACAGAAGAAGAGATTCACAAGGGACAGAACGAGGAACTGCAGTGAAGAGCCAGGGCAATGGAAGAAAGATCTCAGCAACTGAACCTGGCTCAGATAATGAAAGGAAGCACCCGGTAAATGACAGGATGAAAACTTATACATGCAAGTTCTGCCAGAAGGTCTTTGATACAGAGTTTGGCCGAAGCGTGCACATACGTTCGCACAAAAGATGCCCAGCTTGCCGAAAGGTGTTCACCTTCCCAAGTTATCTCTCTGCGCATAAAAAGACTTGCCGGAAGCTCAAGAAACTAAACGCTAAAAAAGCCCAGTCCCCTGACCTCATAAAACAAACACCTGAGTCCGACGATGAGCACAAACCTCCACCTCCACCAAGTAAAAAACAGCCTCTTGAGAACAAGAGCGGCACACCTACCTCAGACCGAAACAGTCCGACTTCTCTCCTGAAAGGCGCATCTAAATCCAAAACGCACCACTGCCCAGTGTGCAAAAAGAAGTGCTATTCTCGCTTCACACTCCGAGACCACATGCGCGTTCATACTGGTGAGAAACCATTTTCTTGCACTGTATGCGCACGTAAATTCCGCATCAAGCATTCGCTGAAACTGCATATGTTTAAAGCCCACAAAGAGCTAATGAAGCATGAAGAGGCTAATGGAGAGCTCGCTTGGACCAGACCGTTAGACGGGTCGGAAGATAATGAAGTGGACTCAAGTTTGTCCAGCAAGAGCCTGAGTCCAGCAGCTGAGCACCAAGATGATAAGTTAGCCATCAGCCAGGACAAAAAACAATTTCTGACATGGCAAAGCATGGGGAAGCAGAGCTCCGAGGGTTTCATCTGCTCAGAGTGCGGGAAGGTCTTGAAGTCCAAATACTTACTGATGGAACACTTCCGCATCCACACGGGGGAGAAGCCCATCCGGTGCGAGAAGTGCGGGGCGATGTTCCGCTGCCGTTCACAAATGAGCACGCACAGAAGTAAGTGCCAGGGTACTCTAAAGATCACGTGTCAGAAGTGCGGGAAGACATTCTCCACCCAGACCTTGCACAAGCAGCACATAGTGAATTTTCACAAGGATTGGCCTTACGTCTGCCAGCTCTGCGGCAAAGGCTTCTTCACTGCAGGACGCCTCGGCAACCACTATGAGCGTGCCCATGTGTAGGCCAGTGCACAGTGAGCACCATGAGCATTTAGACAATGCTGTAGCTCCAAACTCTTATTACACTGGATGTGTAAAACCCCTCACTGCCTTGTGTAAAAGCCTCAGTCTCTTTAATCAACTTGTTGCATAATCCTCCCGAGATCTTAGCAAGCATTGTCCACTGTTAACGCTAATAACCAGGCCAATAAGAAGGCTACTATATGAAATTTACATAAACTATATCAGTGTTTACCAAGTTTACCAAATATTTATATTATAGCACCTCATAAACAGAGTCTGGTGAGACTGTGGGTTTCAGGCACCAGTAAGTGATGATGTGGACAAAATCAAATACAGTATCTGTCACAGAATATCAATATTGTGATAATGTTGTAGAGATGAAAACACCACCAGTGTTTTCATGACATATTTACCCAATATTTTGGATAAATAATTAGTTGTGCATATGACCAAGCAGGTAGAGGCAATTGAGAATAGTGAAAATTGAGAAAATTGCCTGCCTTTACTGTACTGCAACCTTTAAAAAGACAGTTAAGTGTATATTCATGTCATTGTCATATAAAAATCATAGATGATATGTTATTTCATATCATAATAATATAATACATAGGTCAGCACCATGTACAAAAAAATATTTTTCATCACAAGCTGGAAATATATTTTACTGAAAATAAGTTGGCACCCGGCAGTTCTTTAACCATTAATTTCACATCCAGAGTAATAAGAGTCTGGAGGCAAAATACCAGTGTTGCCGTCTAAGTACTCATAGGGGTCACTGGACAATATGTGACCGCTTATCCTGTTCAAATCTGTTGCATTTTCTGTCAAATATTGATCTGACGAGGTTCCATTTTTGAGAACATGCCCGTTCATGAGAATAGATCAATTAAAAGTAGTGTTTGTATTTTGAAAATAGTTAGAAAAGAAGGATTTTTTTTCTTTTATCTTATTTTATGTTTCCAAACTGAACATTGTTTATTTTGTATGGGGTGTATGGTTGTTATTTCATTCTACATTGTGGCTGTATTAAGTGGAACAACTACCCCACTGTATAATTTTTCTTGAACGTAATAACATAGGATTACTAGATTCATCAGAACTTTTTCACTTTACCTCAATAAAATCCATTTTGTCAAAATATGACTGGGATATTTTGAATGTGCATGATTATTATCATTAATATTATTATAATAGTGAGCCACAGGCAATATGCATTTTGTTATAATAGTAAAGTGATTACAGAACAGTCTCATTTATAAACTTTGACAAAAAATTGGAATGACAAGCTAACTATAGCTTGACGACACTGGTTTATTGCTGCTCCTCATCCTCTTAAACTGATTGTATTTTTCTCTGCAGTATTATGAAAATTGTACCTCCCTGCAGCTTGGGTAACTTATCGCGAGATTTGTCAGGATCATCACATCACGCATACCTCGACCTGCTAGCGTTAGCAGGACGACGAGTTACCACATCTGAGTGTGATTGCCAAGTATATGGGCTGCATTCTTCGATTTAGAGGCCAGTCAAAATATTTTGTCACCGGTTTCGGAGAGCTGCCTGAGACGGACGTATTTGCTGTATTTGCCTTTGCCAATTAGCATAAGGACTACCCAAAACGCTAGCGTTAGCTTGACAAACCCTGTACTGGCTACGCTTCGGTGGCTCCCTTGTTTACACGTTAGCCAGAGGTAGCTAGCATGCTTACAAGCTCACTAACGTTGGCTAATTGGCGACAACCTGTCTATTGTTTGCTTGTAGCTGCGTAGGTAGCGCTGTCATTTGATTCGGTGTATTTTGTTAGACAGTGCGATCTGACTGTAGATACACTGACTGCGTCATTTGTCATTACTGTAGATTACATTGTGACCAGGTTTCAAGCTACAGTAGCTTATTTTGCCATCGTTACTGATTGACATCTGTGGAACACCCTGTAGGTTAAACCCCAACAATCTCAACAAGGTTGACGATAAATGTCATTTGCAGCAAAACGTGGCTGCTGAAAAGGACATTGCTCTCAACATGGCATAATCTCAAGGCATCGCGTAGATACCAGGGCAGAGGTCTGGATCTGGCGGTGGTCTTGCTGAGACCCAGCGTTGCACAGTTACCTCTGAAGGCCAAACACATAATCAAAACATAGCAGGGTGAAGCGGTGTTTTAACATTGTCGTTATCACTGAAACAAAGGACAATGGAGTCTGTGAGGAGTGCCTTCCATGCTCAGCTGGCCACCGTCATGGACTCATTGTTGGCAGCTGCTGTGTGCGAGATTGCCAAGATCTTTGAGAGCAGCCTGTGTGAGCAGCAGGCGGAGCTGGCGCAAAAGGCTGAGGAGATCGCCCTGCTCAGAGGAAAGCTGGAGAAAGCAGAGAGGAGGCAGAAAGGAAAGGGTGGAGGAGGGGGAGAAGAAGGAGAGATGTCAACAGGAGACCGAGAAGAGGAGGGCTGCTTGAGGCAGCAGATCGTGACAGGACCAGGTGAGATGACTGACTTTGCCTCTTTCAAGTCAAGGCTCAAAAGCATGTTGAATATTTGTGTAGAATGCCAGTGAAAGAATAACTCATTATTTATTGCAGACATGAGTTTATCCTGGATAACCCTGTACCCTGAATACATCTCAGATTATAATTAACTCTCTGTGAAGACATGATCCTCTGTTTATCATGTGAAAGTACTTTTATTGAACTCGCACCAAGTGCTTTACTCAGACTTTGACTCTTTTTTTCTCTCTGTGTGTTTTGTGCAGGACTGATTGTGGGGAAAGAGATGTCTTCTCATTCAGACCCAGTGGAGGGGCTCAGTCAGAGCCTCCGCAGGCTGAAAGAAGAGGTCACAGGCCAGGATGGAACCTCAGTGAAACACGAGGTCAGACCCGCTCTTGCCTGTCAGATAAACTGAATCAAGAAATATTTGCAGTTTCTGAACAGCCAGCATCACCTGACATTTTAACAAGCCTCTTGGGTTTTCTGCATGTTGCAGACCTAATGCTGCTTGTTCTCCACAGCGTGCAGGATCACGGCCGAGCCTGGGCTCTGTGGCAGTTCAGGTGTCAGAGGGAAGCCTTGCTGCTGGTGACCAGAGGCAGATCGACCCTCTATCTGCCACACAGGCCAAGGCAAAATGTAAGCAGTCTGAGCACACACTAATCTTTTATTTGTTAATCTGTACTAGTGCATCCACATGGTACTGCTTGTGATTGTATTCAATATGCTACAGTAAGTTAACCTTGAAATATTTTTGGTTCTGTGCAGCTATTTGTGCAATGACATGGTAACATATTAGTCACAACATCTGTGTTTTCCTTTGATTCCTCCGCAGTGTCTCACTGGGATCAGGGTAGTCGAAGTGCAGACCACAGACCCCTCCAGGAGCAGGCCTCCACCCCTTTTCTCTCGATTTCCCAGAGCGGCCGCTGCTCCCCCAGGCCTGACCCCAGCCTAGCGCAGCCAGGTGAGTGGTTACCTGGGTTGGATGCCAGCCGAGGCGGAGTGTCCAGTCTGGAGAACCTCCAGGCAGAGGGCACCAGCTGCTCCGGTCCCGCTAGCAGCAGCACGGGCACCGACACGCCCTCCTTCCGACCCGGCTTCGGCTCTGACGAGACCAGCAACGAGGACGACGATAACTCTTTCCCTTTCCTGGACCAGGAGCCCGAGAACCAGAGCTCCAACCAGAACCCGGTGCAAGGCCAGGTGGCGGGGCAGAGGGAAGGTAGGCAGGATCAGTCCCAAGCCCAGTCTGAAGATTCATCATGGAGGCCCAGAGATGACAGGGGTGGGAGGGGCCCTGTGCCTCAGACCAGACGGGCCGCTTCCTTCGCCAACAGAGACCCTCTCCGCCCGCAGTCCAACACGCAGTCGCACACACTCCGACACACAAACGCTCTCAGCCACCCTCCGGCCCCCAGCGGAGGGAACGGACGACCCTACACCTGCCCGTACTGCACCAAGTGTTTCACCTACCCCTCCCACCAGCGCAGGCACCTTTTACGCCACACAGGAGTCAGACTGCACCCCTGTCAGTTCTGCGACAAGAGCTTCCTCACCCCTTCCGAGCTCACCGTGCACACTCGCACGCACACGGGCGAGCGGCCGTTTGGCTGCGCCCAGTGTGGCAAGCGTTTCGCCCGCAGCGGGAACTTGAGGGCTCACCAGCGGGACGTGCACATGGGGAAGAGGCCGTTCGCCTGCACGGAGTGCGGGAAGAGGTTCGCTCACAGGGGGAACCTGAGGGTGCATAACCACAGAGTCCACCAGGGGGACCCCTACTACATGGATGATCAGCAGGAGCCAGACATGGGCCCAAACCCCATTTGAAAAAAATGACAGCCCCGAGAACATTTTTTTTGTTTGTTTGTTTGGCGAAACACATTACTGATTTGTTCCATTATGTTCCAACTGTTTTAAAGTGTTAACATTTTTTAAAGCATTTGTATTGCAAGCATATTCAGTGTTGAGGGATCACAAAATGAACCATTAGATTTCTCTGTGGAATTTAACAATAGACAGGGTTACAGAATACAGTTTTATTGAATGTGTTAGTGTTAACTTTATGTTTTTACCAAAATATAGGTCACTGTCAGAATCATTGCGCATGCTAAAAGGGACAGCCTCCTTAATGGTCCAGTCCATTTCCAGTTATCTATGCATTACACTGTACTGTAAATGACTTTGGATATAGTTATCCATTAAAAGGAAATCATGGTTATTGTTGTAGTAGGAATGATTTCACTCCAGGATAAGCTAATCTTTCTTCTCATGTCATCCCTCACTATTCGTGGAAAAACCCTGAACAGATGTGAGGACAGTTTCATTAGCTGCGTCGAAAGAACTGCAAAATAATGTATCTCATAAAGCCAATAAAGGAACACTAGTAGGTATTAGTTTTATTGTGTGGCATGCGGAGGTAGGATAGTGCGTCTCTCCCTTGAATATTGTGCTCATGTACTACCCATCTCTTCAGGCTTCTTTTTATACTGACTATTGTAAAACAGAAAAGCGTTTATTAAAACAGGTACAACGTGTTGATGCTCAGAACAATGGTACTTTTCATATACATCATGTTTTTTGTTCATGTAAGGTGAAATAAAACAATGCATCCATGTCCAAAACAGTTTTTAAAGAGGTTGTTCTAATAATGTTGCACTAGACATTGACTGCCACCAGAGGGCAGTGTTAACAAGTAGCAGCCAATCACAACACAGGCCAAGAGATTTCTGAAAGAAGTGTGCTCTCTCAGCATGTTTTACCATGTGCCCTAAATTTTCCAAGCTTTTTCCTCCTGATGTATGCATTTATGTCATCATGCCATCCCTCACATGAAATTGGTGTGCAAGCATGTGCTTTCGAGGCAATGTCAGAAACTGGGTATGTGCTTCCTGCAGAGAGAGAGACTTGGAGAATTAGGTCATCCAGGTTACCGACACGAAACCTAATTTCTCTCCTGCTGTTTGTCTTATATGTACGGAAGCCCCTTGGGGTCTTATGGTCGAAAAAAGAAATCATTTTAGGAATCTATACCCACATATTTGTAAACTGCACCCTCATATTTATAATTCTTAACCGCATATTTATAAACCAAAGGCTTACCCTAATATTTGTAATCTGTCCCCTAATATTTGTAATCTATACGCTCATATTTGTAAAACGTACACTCATATTTGTAAACTGTACCCTCTGAGCTATACCCTCAGATTACGAATGCACACCATTGCATTTTTTTTTGCAGAGAGATTAGAGCATATATCTTGAGGGTATGTCAGTAAGTGCATGAGCATGGATGTGCGTGTGTAAATGTGCAGTAGTAGTGAACCGTTCACCACCACATTTTCACTTCCAGGCCCCTCTGCTCTCTTCTCCCTAAGGCGACCCGTGTTGCTCTCGCCCCGGGATTTCTCAACTAATTGCGTTGTATTCCTCTGTCATTACCGTCACCATACTACCACTACCACACCTATTTGTCCCACACACACAAATGCCTGAGGTACATGTGGGTTATGGAGGTCAATGGGACATTTGTCTCTGTCTCTCACTCACACTCTCCCTCTCACACA
Organism: Holocentrus rufus; assembly: GCA_900302615.1. Taxonomy (NCBI): domain Eukaryota; kingdom Metazoa; phylum Chordata; class Actinopteri; order Holocentriformes; family Holocentridae; genus Holocentrus; species Holocentrus rufus. Next base: position 17,481 of record OMLF01010141.1, read on the forward strand.
CACACACACACACACATACACACACACACACTTAAATGCTGAGCGGGTCTTGGCCAAGCTGTGCCTATATGTATTCCCCAGGCTGCTGAGTCCTTGGTTTGCTCACTGAAAGATTACATTCAGTGACCCCTCTCCAATGACCTCCCATCCCCCCAAGGTCACCTGTGTGTGTCTGTCCCTCAGGGTTTTACACTCGCGCTGTAGAAATGAAACACACTGTTGAAACACACAGTGCACCTATAAGACCATGAGCTGGCTCCGATAAAGGGCAGAGAGAAGGGCGAGCATGACTGGAAACAGGATACAGTCTGTACAATGTGTGTATGTGTGCCAGTTACATATGCACAAACAAATGGATTATTTATTTTAATTTTATTGTTTTCGTTATTATTTGTAGACATAAATCACAATTCGCCATTAAAGCTGCAATAATTGAATAATAACTGAAAAGGAGAATGGTTTAGACTCAGCTGACAAGAACAAAAAAAAAAAAATGAAAAAACGGAGGAATGAGCACACGATTTATCTTTGAGTCTGACCGAAAATGAGTCCCATCAACCAGCAAATTATGTGCTTATCCCACAATTTTCCTCGGTTGAGTCTAAATGGTCCTCACTTAAATTGACCATTTATTATGGCAGCTTTAAATTCATGCTGTTTTAAAGGGTAAGACTATCCTCTTTCCTTTGAAACGTGGAAAAATCTGACAAAACATTTACTCAAACATTCTTTAAAAAAATGACAAAGTTGCAGCCTGAGGTCTTTTTATAAGAATCGTCATTTGATTCATATCATTTCATATCGATTCAGTATGAAGTTGCACCCCTTGCACACACTATTAATGCCTTCCAGATTGTCTGTTTATGGTTTTCTGAGTCAGAGAGAGCAGTGTGTGCGAGTGTGTGTGCGGTGTGTGTGTGGTGTGTGTGTGTGAGAGAAAGACTATTGATGGGGGAAGAAGACGGGATCCTCGCCGAGTAAAAGCTGCAGGCTCTCAGACCTTTCAGGTGCATGTACAGGCATTTCTAATGTGAGTGAAAGAGTGGGGTCAGACGGAGCTATAGACAGATTTGGGTCTGGAAATAGAGCTGTTTATGTGTGTTTACAGGCTCGGCTCACATAGGCTTTGCTGTGTTTTCTGTTTATATATTTGGTATGTGTAATCTCCTTGGCCCTAAGCAGCTTTGCCCTGGAGGAAAGGCAACAAATGAACAGTTCCAAGCTGCTGGGACCCTACGAGGTACGATACGAGGGGGGTTGAACTGATGCGATGGAAGTGTTGCCAGGTATTGGATGAAAGACGGGTGCATGCAAACACGTCGCCACAGTATTGAAACTCAAAGCAACAACTTGAAGGAAGGTAAAGTGTAAATAAAGAGCCGGTGTGAGGAAATAAACAGCTTTGCGACACCAGATAAGGCCATTTGACCCAGATCAAGAGGTAAATCTAATGCTACCACAGCACATACCTGCAGTGTTTCGATTTGCCCTGCATTAGGCCCTTTCTGCTGCTGGTCACGGTAGGCTTGTAGTCCTATCTATAGCCCCGTGTCCTGCTCAGTGTTGATTACCCGCCGGTAGTGTTATCGCTCCGTGTTGCGGCGGGGATCAGCCTATAATGTTGCTGTTTGCCTTTTATGCTTCCCTTTATGTTTCGGTTTATGTCTCCAACCCCTCAGGCTGCCGGTTCAAATCTCCAGGGGGAAATGGGGAAAAATATATACTCAGTCTGCCCCTTGCCTCAGCCCACAAGAGTCATTCCATCACAATCCTCCACAAGCAAAATGATCCCCCAGACGGCCCTAGTCCTGCAGCCCAGTCCCCAAACAACTTGAAAAAAAAAAGAGAGGAAATATTTACCACCGCTCATCAGGGAGGCGGTGGAGTGGACTCAGTCATATTGCATCTCTTTGGGATGTTTTTGTTTGTGCAACTGTCTGCCTTTCCGCATCTGTGTGATTTCTTTTTCAAGAATATCTGATGTGTGTGTGTGTGTGTTTGCATGTGTATACACTCGTCTGCGTGTGTGCGTGTGTGTTATGAGCCTCTGTCAGCAGCGGGGTTTAGCGTCGCCCCAAGGCTGTTCATAATCTACCCAGTCCCACCGCTCCCCGGGGGCTGTGGTCTCATTCGGGTTGCCATTACTGTAGTGAAACCCCCCGTTTAGGGGATTACAGGGCTGTCTCCCGCTCGAGGCCCCGAGATGATCCATCGTCTGCTGACTGTATTTAAGCACTCGCTTAATGTGCTAATAGTGTTAGGCTGGGGAGACGCTGCAGAGCTTTTTAACTTTCATCTGCTAAAGCCCTTTGTCTGTTGGAAATGGAGATTTCACGGCTGTCAGGCTTAAATCCATCGGAAATCATTCACAATCAGAAAACAGTATTTTTTTGTGGTTTTGGAGGTAGATATGACGTGATAACACGGCGCTCATCAAAGACACTGGATGAGCTTTTTGCTCAGGCATTGGGGCTTTGTGAGTGCATGTTTTTGTGTGTGTGAGTGTGTGTGTATCGGCACTGAGGAGCAGTCACTGGGCCACAGTTACTGGGCTGAATCTCCTCCAGGCAGCGGGGTTGCGGATGACTGGGAGTGTGCTGCCCAGCCTTCCCTCTCATGTTTTGGGGAGCGCGGTGCGTGGTGGTGGGGTGGAGTGGGAGTTCATTATCTTCCTCCTTCAGAGTTGCTGGGTTTTCCAAGTGTGTGTTTCTGTGTGAATGTGTGTGTATGCGTGTTCTCCATAGGCTGCTGTTGGGTTGCTAGGCAACCCTGTGTCTGCACGGTGGAGTGGGGGTGGGAAGGAAGAGGAGCACCAGGTCAACAGAGACAGACAGTCACAAGCATCGCCACGTCTGATTGGACGCATCGGTGCTCCTGATGAATGATGATGCCTGATCATTATCATGCCGGCTGGGTGCAGACCGGCTGGGTGCAGACCTGCTGGGTGCAGACCGGCTGGGTGCTGGAGGTCTCCACGTCCAGTCCCTTCCTTTAGGTAATGTCCATTAATGTGGATCAGAAGCCGTGTCTGAGCCTCTGTTTGCGCGCACAGATGGACGTTTTGAGTTTCTCAGAGAAAAACTGTTATTTGCATTCTTGTTGGACAGCCCTTTTGTTTCTGATACAGGTCGGCGCCTTTTGATATGTGACGAGGCGACTGGTCTGTGAATCAATCGTGAGTCACCGATGATTCAACAGATGAACTGAATCACCCCATCGCTGCATTTCATTTTGTTTTGTTTTGTTTTTTTGAGTTGTTTTTGGCTGTTTTTCTTGATAGGAGTCA
>OMLF01010143.1:0-24383 GCA_900302615.1 Holocentrus rufus
TTTTCACCAGACTGAATGGCGCAGATTAGGGCATTTCCCTCTCCATTTGCAATCCCACTTGAGGGAAACACTTTATATAAGGGCACAGATGGGCTGTTATGCTCCTGAAAATCTATCCCCTGTGAGCCAAGACATCAAGCTCAACCTTACTCAGCCCCCCACCATTCTCTCTCTCCCTCTCTCTCTCCCTCTCTCTCTCATTTTCTTTCTCATCCTCCATAATTCTGTAGCTTGATTAACTCCTTGTGGAGCCTGCTGTAGTTTGCCTGCAGGGTGTGAGTGTTCTGAGCCATGCATCGCCCTATAAAAAGACCACCCCCACCTCTCAGCATCCTCATCCCCATCCTCCTCCTCCAGCACGCTGACCGCAGGAGCCCTGCGCTGTCCGCCAGCTTCATCCCGTGACCCTCACCCGTTTTGAGGCTGAAAGTCATACCGCCGCTCCATTAGGATTCGGTTCACTGTCTGCTCCCATCAGGCTTACTCTGACCAGGCTGTCATGGTCCTGTCACAGCGCCAGACAAGTCAAGTCAAGGCCCAGGCATTTCACCAGTTTCATCATGGGCTTTAGTCAAAACATACACAGGCTTGACAGCAATAATACCACAGTTGCGGATTATACTAGAGAGACATTTGAGAACAGAGCAAAACTTTTTTTTTTTTTTTTATCTGTTGGTAGATCTTATCTTATTCATTACCAGCTTCCCGTGGCATTTCTGAAAGTTTTGTTGTCAACAGCTGGAGGCAATCTCTGTTACTTCAGACCTTGAACACAATAAAACCTAAGCTGCTGTGAAATAGTCAATATTCATCATTTCATCTGTCTGATTCTGTACAGTCTACATAATCTATGCAGTCTCTTGGTACAGTAGAGCAGTTCACTCACGCTTCCCATGACAGATATAACTATATTTTGTGCTAGTGCAGAGTTTATCATTTATACTATATCTTGCACTGTCCCCATGCACTGAGTGTTAGGTCTTTATGTCATAGTGTGTGTGCAGTGCTTTAAATCGTCAATATGTCTTTGCACTAATGTCATCAAAACAAATTCTTGCAGTATGACAAAAGTGACTATAATCCAGAATAGTGCCGAAATAAACATCAAAATCATGCAGATCAATAGGCCTTGCTGATTCAGACTGATTCAGCTTGGATCCTTTTCAGAAAGTGAAACTTGGGCCCGATTCCCAGACACTCTGGCGGCTCAGATCCCAGTGTGATGTGTATGATGTGGTGGAAAGATGTTGCAGACACCTCCTGTGAACAGACAGCCTCTCTCCTGCCTTGTTTCAGAAAAACCAAACTAGATACTCTGCTGGCTGTATAGCTTATTAAAATTGCATCAATATTTGAGTAATATGTCAGCACTAGGTACCATCACAGATCAATTTTCTTGATTTCAGCTACTGTAAAAGAGATGTTTCTGCTCACAAATGCTGAGGAAACAAAGATTATAAGAAAATGTAGAAGCTTTTATGAACTGGGTTAATCACTACTGTGTCAAGTTGGAAAGTAGCAAAATGGGCATTTACTTATATGGAAATGTCACAGATCATTACTTTAATCTACTGCATGCTTACCAAGGAAGTTGGTGTCATCATTTAATTGGAAAGGGTTGTGTGGAGTCAGATTTAAATACCGACTGGGTCCCCATGGGAAAACCATGTTAATTCAATGGAGCACACTGTTCTTTAAAGTGGTGCTGCAGTGGCACAACTCTTTTCAGCTGCAAGAATAAAAATGTACCCAGGCTGCAGAGAAAGATATAAATCACGTTTAAAATCCGGACATGAATATGTATGACTAATTTTGCATTTTTTTTGCAGAAATTTGCAGATCGTTGTTCCCCTTAGTGGTTCGGTTCCCGGCTTAGATCCTATTTTGTACTTCTTTTACAGGATAATGTCATAGATGTGGGAGTTTCCGCCCCTTAACCAGTGTCTTCCAACTTACCCATCCCCCACACTCCCTCTCTGTGCCAACTTCCATCGTGCACCAGCAAACCCACAGCGGTGTTTTGCTGCAGTTTGAGTCATTTGACACAGTGCAGTAGTACATGATGTGGGGCACAAACACTGAGCCACTATCGCACATTCACTTTCCTCTCACTCAGGAAAGAGTGAGAGAACAAAGATCAAAGAGTAAGGACTACAGGTCCCTCCTCATTATCAACACTCAGCGGGGGGTAATCACGTCAAATTAGCAGTTTGTGTATGTGTTAAGTTTGTGTGCATGTGTGTGTGTTTGTAAAGAAAAACTCTGAGAACCATAAGAGAACATGCATAACTCTTTTTTTGTGCCACATTCTTCTAAATTTGGAGTGCACTGGCAAGTGCCTCAAAAACAGCAGCAAGTATTCCACCACCTTAGATTTCGGTAAATAATTCTGCGGAAAATATTCACATTGCAACCCTGAGCAAATTAGAATTTTTCGCTCTCATCCTCTCTTCTTTTTCCACCCACCCTCTCTGTCCTCCTACGATATGCATTCCAAAAATGATCAGTGAATCTCAGTCCCTACTGCTGTCCCGTTACACTCCTCACTCTCCCTCCCTTTCTCTCTCTCACTCTCTCTCTGTCTCTCTTTTAATTTGTCTCCATTTCTCTCGATCTCAATCTCTTTGTTCTGTCGCTCTCTGTACTGTAACCCCATTTCTCTTTCTCTGTTTTCTTCCTCTCGTCTCTCCCGTCTTCCTTTCCCTCTTTATCTTTTCTCTTTGCCACCCGCTCTCAATTTCTCACAATTTCTCAGTCTCTTTGTTCCGTTTCTTTCTCATCTCTCCTTTTTTTCTTTTCCTCCTCTATCTTCCCTCTTCTCTTTACCCCCACACCACCACCACCCCCATCACCCCCTCACACACACAAACACACACAGCATCACTCGGTGACGGAGGAGCTGTGTCCTCCTTAATGAGTCAGAAAGCTTTAGGCCACATGATGTTGTTGCATAATGCTGGATGGTTGCTAAGACAGATTCTTGTCAAAACTACAATGCATTTTTTAAAAATTTAATTTAATTTAATTTTTGCTGGAAAAACGAAGGAAATCCGCCATTAAAGGTGCACAAGCAAAGATTTTTTACATAAAAAACATGTTAATTCCAGTGATCCTTTCCTGTTTCCTGTCGCTTGGGGCAGAGTTACACATCCAGGACGAGTAACATATATATAAACTGTTTCTACTGGGCAACAGCTCAACAGTGTCCCACTTGTGGGTGGAGTAACACCTGTGACTCCGCCCTGTTCTACAGACCTTGGGTGCACTGCGTTGCCCTTGAAATACATCCTATTTTCCTTCACTTCTTTGTTTCCTTTGTGACTCAGAAACTGATTTGGAGCTTCAGAGTCTCCTTCTTGAAAACTTTGATCACGGAAACACAAAAATCCTATCAGGAAAGTATTTTTCATCTCTACTTTTGAACTATTGATATCATGCATATTCAGATTATATTTGGTGACAGCTGTGAGATGTAATAATTGCAACAACTGTGCAGTAAATAGACTTATTCACTTCACGTAATACGCCAGGCATTGTGAGGCTTTGTGATTGGCTGTTGTACTGAAGTTGGTGATAGGCCGCTTCATCAGTTGCTGCCGACTTTGATGACAATTTGAGGACACAATTCCAATTCTGTTTCCTTTTCCACCTTCTCTCGTTCACTTTCCTCCTTTCAGGAGAAAAGACAAACAGGACGAACTCCTTGATTCACCCTATTTACCTAAATGACATTCTTGTGTTGGGTAAACTCACTTCTCTGCCCACAGGAAATGAAAAGTCAAAACTGGTTTGCTGGCTAAACTTCCCCCCTCCTTTCCCTGATTCCAGTTTTGTTGTTTTTGTTGTTTATTTGTGCCAATTTTCTAGATTTCCTCTCTGTTTTCCATTATTCCCGGTGAGGTCTGCACATTGATGCGCAGGCCAATTTTCCCCCTGCCCCACCAGGAGAGCCTGTCTGACTCACCCGACTCATTTTTATAATGAACTTCTGCCTGAACCCATGTGCTGCTCACCGGTACCCAATGAGGGGAAAAAAAAAGGTGGCCAGATAATTTTCCAAATGTGCTTGTTAAAGTACAGATACCATTTTGGTGAAAAAACAAAACAGAAATGGAGCAGCACATGATGGTGATTGCAGAGTAAGAGATTGATTATGTTAATTTCTTTAGGAATTTTTCTATAACAAGATTGAGTCTTGACCCGCAATGCTAAACCCAATAATTCTCTTCCCTCCATCCGCGGATAAATTCACTGTATTGATCCCCAGTATCGACCCATGCATCATTATTGTACACAGTCAGTGTAGTTTGACATATTAGGCCCTGATTTCCTACCCTCACAACAAGCCTTTTGCTGCCATTCATTCTCGTACAGTAGGAAAAACAACTTCTACAAAATTGTAAATTGCCCAAGCTGTAATCACAGTAAACATGAAGTCTTAATTTGGCTTTGTCAAAGTCTGTGCACACGTTACGTTCTGCTCTGCTTACTGTCAATAACCTGACACCCACAGGAAGTAAAGGAAGCCTCTGCCAGGAAATAATCCCTCAAAAACACGAAGCCTTACAATATTTATTATCACATTCTTGCCTCTCTATTCAGGGCATCTTTGTTAGTTGGCAGGGCTGTTTATTTCAAGATAGGTTTGACACTGTGACGTATCTTAAAAATGACAGCAAATGTTTAAATAAAGTCATTTACATTTGGCATGCATTGCAGAATGATTGGGAGAAATGTAAAGCAGAGATAGACAACAACAAATGGGCCAAAATTGTAAATGACACCCGTTTTGTCCTCAAAGAGAGAAAACACACACTGTTTCTTAATCAGCAGGGAGTGAGCAACTCTTCCAGGGTAAGCTGGAACTCACCAATGTTAGATCTTTTGTGTGTATTGTCCCTTTATTATCCTTTGTTATCAACAACACAGCATGGTTGTGAACATGAACATGCTGTGTGCCATTTTCTGATGCCAGGTTATATAATTGCAAGGCACTGAGATGAGTTTTCAAACAATTACCTCTGGCTGCAGGGCCACCAGAGTGCATTGTTTCCTTGTGCAGCTTTAAATAAAAAATTAAAAAGCATTAGCGACATTCACAACAGCCATATCTTAGCTGCAGTTTCTACATTTGAGATAAGCTGCTGTTGTAGACTGTATCACCTGTGTAGAGCGTGCCGAAGACAGTGTGCCACAGTCTGCAGCTGATGCTGATTAACAGGCATATGCTTTCTCCAAAAACCTGCTGAGGCTCACTGGTTTGGCTCTGCAGTGTTGGTGGGACCTTCACCAGGGAGAGTGGGTGGCTGTATTTGCGCTGACAGAACTCCGTGCGTGGGAGACGGGGGAGAGGGTGATTATTTCTGAGTGTCCGCTGGCATTTTGCCTTCCTCCTCCTCCTTCTCCTCCTCGGGCTCCACAGTGTCCCTTCTGGTGACAGCGACAACAGGCCTGCTTGCCAAATGGCCCAGACCGCCTGGGTTATGCTGGAGGCAATCTGTGCTCATGGGCATTGTTCTCTGTTAGAGTTGCATTCACACACACACACACACACACACTCACACACACTCATGATTACCCCACCAATGTTTATTAACCATACAGTGACAAGGACTAGGCAGATATATAAGTTTGCTTTCAATTAAAAGTCAAATATCAGCATGTCGGTGTCATCATTTCTGGTATGATGGAGTTTGTTAAATTGCATATTTACTGTATCATCCATCAGTACTACACTAACTGTGAAACCCTTGACCCAGTTTGAATGTATTGCAACATTTTATCATAGTTTGTAGTTTTAGTTTTAATTTAGATATACCATGATCCAAGAGAGAGAAGAAAGAGAAAAAACACCTATAACGTGGAAGTTTAGGAACTGTTTGCCAATAAGTGACTTCAGTCCAGAAAATATACACTCAAAAAATTGAAGCATTAAGTTTAAGTACATTTATGTTGTCAACAGGTTGCATGAAATTGTATTAGGTTAGTTAAAAGCAGAAAAAATGTTTTTACTTAACAAAGAGAAGTATTTTAAGTAAACTGAAAAAATTACAGAGTGCATTCTTGAGTGTGTGTACCTTCAATATCTTGGAGAAAACAGAAAAAGAAAGTAAAATTTGAACACTTATAAGACTGTGTCTCAGAGAAGGGAAATGAAGTTAGAAATGGAGAGGAGGAAACCAGAGCGGGATGTTGACAATCAACAGGGCGATGCAGGTGTGTACAAACTCCGAATTCATGCTGAGTTCATGACTGGAAAACTTTAACAGACAGTGGCTCTGTTGAGGTTAAGGTGTGAGCTGTTTGTGTTTGAGAAACGGAAACTCATAAAAGTCGTTAAGCAGCTTTATCCCCTGCTTCTTAACTCATCTCAGACTTTGAATTCCACTCAGACCTCTATTTGCATGGAGTCTGGGGGCTCTGAATACTGATATGAACTTTCTTGGCTTGAACTTTTTCTCTGTTCTCTTTTTTTCCTTCAATTAATTGCTTTTCAGAACCCTAATGTGAGTGCAAATATTTACTCACAGTGAAAGAAACGGTGTGTTGGAGCAAGAAAAAGATAAATTATTCAAATGTATGTGCTGGAAAGACATTTGCACATGCTGCAAATATGCAGCACCCACACACACACACCTCCGTCTGTATATTAAATTGAGTACATGTGCCATTTTTAAACATCAATATCTTCTCTTCAAATTATGATACCTTGGTATAATTACTGTAAAGAAAAGGTGAGTGGTGGAGTCTCTGTAACATCACGTTTAAGGACACATTTCTCACAAACTCTGTTGTTTCCTTGTTGCAAAGAGGACGCTGCAACTTATTTTCCTTCCCACTCCCTTGTGTTGCTCCGGGTGCGTTTGTTTTCTCTATGGCTTTGGCTTTATTGAAGAGGATTGTGGTGTGGTAGGAAAAAACATACAAGGACTTGGGTATGGTAAACACCAGAACCCTTAACCAGTTATGAACTCACTAGTGAATAAGAACTTAAAGGGACAGTCACACAAAATACAAAACAAGATGGTTTCTCACTTATTCCTACTGCAAGTTGTCTGTCCAGATAGTTTTTGTATGATTTGGCGACATTTCTAGATGGATGTGCATGCATATGTAGAGCTCAAACCACCAAGAAAATATAAAAATGTATTTGAGAGAATTTGTACTACTCCAGGCCAGGTAGCTGTAGTTTGCCTGTGTTTTTTGGCAGGAAATAGTTCCCAATGAAACTTTCACGGTGGATTATGGTCATCCGTGTCACTGCCATTGTCACTGTGGACAGAGCTCTTACAGTTGAGTTTTTGACGATCCGCTGTTGCTGTTGAGTTTTTCACATGTAAACTTTTGACAGTTTGAGCTCCACAAACATGTACCCATGCAACCTCACTGGATTGGGGTGCGGGGAGACAAGGAAGATGAGGCAGACTAGAAACTTTGCCCAGTATTAAGGGTGAAATGCCCCTTTAAAGAGACTGGTGGAGCATGGAGCAGAGAGCAGGGAGTCAGAGTGGTCCAGTGCATCAGTGTTGTGGGCAGGTAAGCAGGTCAAGCCATGGTGAGGATTAATGGACGGGTTGGAGGCAGGTGGTGCAGTCAGCCTGTGGTTTAATGGCCGAATCACGTCCGGTTTTACCCAACCAATTATCTCGCACTCTTCCTGCTCTTTGTGAACAAAATGGACGTGATGTCATATGTGATAGGGCACACATTTGCAGGGGGCGCCGTGGTAACCTATGTGAGACTGTGATGCTGTGTTCAGTGCTTAGTTGTAGCTTGTTAGCATGCCAGTTTGCCTGTAATGTCAGGCTGGGCTAAACACGTATCACATCATTATGCGCATAAATGCATCACCTGGTCCGGCTTCAACACTGACTGCAAGCCACACTGCATCTCTACTATGCTTGCTTTTTATACTCTACTAGAGCAGTGCTGTACAAAATTGGATGATGTGACTCTACCATGACTAGAAACTCCTCTGTGGGATTTTCTTTGAAGTTAGCAGTGTTTCTATTGGAAAGCCCGACAAATTTACAGGTCATGTTCAACAAATGTGAACTTTACTCTGCACAAATGTGAAGGGGCAACGTTGTTTTGAAACCAGAAATGGTGCTTTGTATTCCTCACCCTTCCTGTGGCTTTCTTTTATAGAAATGAAAGGCGAAGCAAATTTCTGAGCTCTTTGCCATGTAGTGTGATCATGCCTTCATGCGTCATCAGCACTGCTTCTCTCTCATGTGTGACACAAGAGCCGCGCTGCTGTACAGTAGTTCACCTTGGGCCGCCTCTGCCTGCTGCTTTTGTAGGCCAGAAGAAGGATAGCTGATGGGCTGCAGCTGTGTCCCAGGACCCAAAGGTGCATGTAATTGCAGAGCTTTGCCTTTTTCTCCCGGGGAGCCTTGTGTGTGGCGGTCGCTGGCCGAGGTGCTGAAGCTCTGCTGGAGCCGAACCCTGTGGAGCGGCGCGGCTCCTGCGTCCTGTGGGCGAGCGGCTTTGTCAAACATGTTGGAGGCAATTTTTCCAGCGACGTTTCAATCATTCTAACAACTTTCTGAAACTCTGAAAGCTTTATCCATTTGTGCCTCTCCTTCTTTTCCATCGCAAAGCAATACAGCAGATTCCCCTCAAGCTCTAACATGGTGTTTATATGCAATGCGGAGGACGGTAATTGTTGCTACCTTCTTAGAGATGGTCTTGTTTATGTACCATAATTACACTGATGTCTTAAAGTCAATATGGCACTGATTTATTGATGTTATGGTAATAAATATGGCACCTCTAAGAGCAGCACTGCATAAACAGAAAGCTGAATCAGTTATTTTCAAAGAAGAGATGCTTTTGTTTCTGACATTATAACCGATAACAACCACACAGGAAGCCAGCCAAGAAAAGATTGGCTCATGTCAGATGTTCAGTCTCCATTAATCAGGTAAGAACGCAGCAGATTGTTCTCGGGGTCACAAGTTCGCCTGCAGGTGTAGAAATCCATGAACCGACTCTGAGGCGTAACCATTCATATGTTATTCTGTCTGATGTGCTCATAAAACCATAGGTGCTGTTCTTCTCTGCTATAGCGTAGATTCATCATATTAGATTTCAGCTGGGGCGAGCAAAAAAGATTTAGAGGGGATGGACACTTGCATATATTTTTTTCTCATGCATTCAAATATTCAGCAATTCAAAAATAGCCTAACAACAAGTGCACCTTTATTTATGGGAATGCTGACACCAAAGCACGTTGTTACTATACGATACTGTATGGAGCTCCAGCTGATGATAACTTTGCCGGGAGCCATAGCGTTGCTGAAGTCAATATTCAGCTATTACACCAAGCACTTTCACTCAAACTCCTCTTTTATCTTGTTCCTCAACCTGTCTCGCTCCGACACATCTTTCCATTTATGCTGACAGCTAGCTGTCTGTCGAAGCGATTTAGTTCTAATTTCCCCTGACGACGCGAGACATCCATTAATGATCAGTGAGAGAACAATAAATGCCACACCTTCTTGCATACACACGCCCACACTTTGTTTGGTTATTTTCAGATTTCTCGCATTTCTTGACCCACTTATGAAGATGCAAGTGAGAGACCTAATATAATTGGCTGCGCAGAAGTAGGTCACCCGTTGGGCTTTGAAGAGTCAATTTATGGTGTTTTGGAGCCGTGAAAACCAGCCTCTCTTCATCGTGAACTTTCCAGATGTTGCACAGCTATGTTCTCCCGCTCCCTCTGCGGCTTTGATTAGGCCGTGTTTTGAAATGGAGAATCTGTTCAGTGGCGTTAATGGTGTTGAAGAAACATCAAGCGCGGAAGCCTCTCTGGAAACGGACTCCCAGTAAGAAAAGATGTATGCTTCTTGGGAAATGTCATGAGAAAACAGCATGCTGTCCTCCATGTGAGATAACCCATTAACGCCACTGACTTGGAGACTCGCTCGGCTGGGAAAACAATTAAGCACTGCTGCCGAAGTCTAAACTAGATCTTTTCTCCCCTCCCACAGGACGGATTTGTCTGGTAACAGCTACACCGGCTGAAGGAAGCTGAGAGACATTTGACTGCCCACCATTCATCACATCCTCACGGCGCTCCTTTTTCCTGTTAATCACCACTTCTTTGTATCTTTAATCACTCTATCCAGTTAGTGTCTGCAGATACTCTTCATTACTGAGATAAAGGCAGGGCAAGCAAACTTGATTTGGCTGGGAATAGGTTGGTGCATGTGTGTGTGTGGAGGAGGGTGGAGGAAGGGGGGGTATTGAAAGGTCCTCTCCTCTCTCCTTCTTATCCTCGTTTTTTTGTGGCGTAGCAAGAAAAACAGCTGCTGTGTCCTGCGGCAGAGTTTGTACTGAGAGATTATACAGTGCTCCTCTCTCGCACTTGACAGGCCTTTGTAGTCTCCCACACATTTCTGGATAATATGGCAGACCTGCTAATCTGACATCGCGTACAACCCTGTCACCTAATCACTGGCGGAAGGCTGATATTCAAAAGGCAGCATCCCGACGGGAGGGAGACAGACGTAGACAGAGAGAGGCAACACATATGATAAGAGACGTAAGTGGAATGAAGCCTCAGACAGATGGTGCATGATAGATGAGAATTGCCAGGCAATAAATTTTACAATAAGCGCAGGCTTGGACAGACTTTTTTTGCAAGTCCACTGGGCTGAAGCAATATGCCATGTGTGTAGATGGTAAACACTAAAACATCCACCGAGGAGTTTCTGCTTTCTAGGTCTAGGCTTGAGGAGATGATTGAATATAAAAATTACAGATAGGTACAGAACATGCTTGGGGTTGAATAATTTTATTTGCTCTATACCCCACTTAGAGACCATCCACCACACAGCGCGGGACATCTGATGTATGTCTGTCCTTGAATGTGCTTATACCTGTTACCCATGCACAGAAAGCACTGAAAGCTTCTGTTTGCTGAGGCTAATGTCTGTTGTAATTATGTTTAAATGGAAATATAATTGCCATGTTCTGCTGTTAATGATTGTTTACATTTCTGTTATACAGCTGACATGAAGCCATGGATGTTTGTTAACCTCATTTGCCCATGCATAGTATTTCTATTTTCACAGGTAAGGGGGTTATATGTGGAGGCAAAGGCATTATTTCAGCATGTTTGAAGTGCATTTGTCACACCAAGGTGAATATACCAGATATTTTCCCCCCTCTGAATTCAAATAGTATTTTTTTATGCTGTGCACAGAGATTGAAAACCCTATAGGTCTCTAAAGCAAGTGTATAGAACGAATGTCTTCATCTCACTTGACTCTTATTGTTGACACTAAGCAATATCCCCTGCGTGCAAATGCATTTAGACACACATTGTATATTATGCAGACACTCGACTTTTGTGCAGCAGTGTGGGATTTAAAAGAACAGTTCACCCAAAATACAGAAAAACAGAGATATTTCCCAGCTTACCCCTTGTGTTATCTATCCATCCAGATGGTTTTGTGTGATTCGGAGAGATTTCCAGTCAAACTATATGAATAGGCAGATTGCACTAAGGCTAAGTAGAAAACTTTTTTTTCACTGTGAACTGTTCCTTTAATTCTGGATTCTCTTGGCTTTATTCATTCCATTGTACGTGCCCTAAAAAAATCAAATTTTTATTTTACTAAAGGGACAGCTATGATAATACCTCAGTAAATTTCATGACTTCAGACATAAATTTTGCACTAATTAACTGTAATTGTTTAACATTGTAACTTAATTTGCCACTGAGTTGAATTTACTGCCTTTTTAATTGGACCTGGACAGGAAAGGTGGGGAATTCATCTAGTCAGCCATTAACATTAAACTGTCACTCATTTATTAGTGCATAACATTAAACAGTCTCTAGTGAGTCTGGAGTCTGGTATCTATATAGCAAATATCTTTCTTTGCAATGAAAATGCAATATAATGCAAAATAAGATAAAAATAAATAAATAAATGCAGAGTGGTGCATTATACAGTTTACTTGAGGTGGTCTTCAAAATGCCATCAGTGCTATACAATACACAGCACAACCAATTGCAGGCCATAAACATGTATTATACAGTAACCAAGAAGGCGTAGAGGTCTATTCATATTGTTGGATTGGCATCACAAATCAATATACTTTCATTATAATTGGTTTACAGTGTTGTGTGATATTCTCATTTACTGATAAGAGAATCTACAACCTTTACTGCTGCATGGAGAGGGAGTGAGCGGTGTATTGAATGCTGATTCTACATGTTCTGTAATTACCACCAAAGGCACAAAGAGGCCCTCAACAAAGACTCTCTTCACCTCATTCCATAAATCCGCGGGTTATTAATCATACTTCACTGACATATAGGCAATTGCTTTCCAGGAAATGTGTCCCTGCAAGACAACCGCTTCCTCGCATGTCGGGAAACACGCATGTACACATACATGAGCACACACATGTATGCATCCCCTCACACACACACACACACACACAGACACACACAAACACACACATAGAGCATGATACCTTATTAGGCCCATGAGACATGATGATGAGACTTTAATTGTTAACTTTAGGAATGCCAACAACATTTGCTTTGAACATATTTATAACTATTTGCATATTTTAGGTAACTTTGAACATTTTTAGCCACTTTGAAAAGGAACTTCAAATACATGGCGAACAAACACAATGTACTGAGACTGCTTCTGGTGTACTCTGGAAACGGAGCTAAAACTAAATGTCCTCAGGTGATCAGCCATTTATTTGTAGTACAAAAGTCAAAGCTCAGTTGGGACATTATTCATTGTAGATGCAAATGTACATATGTGTTTGAAGTGTGTGGCTGTACTGCATGCGCTAAATTTGGTTTATGTTCCTCTGCGTTGTGTGTCTTGTTTGTCGCATGTCTGTGTGTGTGTGTGTGTTTGTGTGTGTCTGTGTGTGTGTGCTTGTTCCCTGGCTTTCTCTTTGTCTCCAGACACATGTGTTTTGACAGCGCGCTGACAGAGTCGGTGTGATGGATTCTTCCTCATGGTGATACTCAACGCGAAACCGTGTCCTAATTATAACCCTTAAGAATGTGGAGCGTAATGTCCCCCAGCACCGGCAAAGCAGATTGTAGAAAGAAGGCGCGTAAATATTTTTTAGTTTAGACACAACCGCCCATCTCTCACCCATCCATCATTCATTGTGAATCCATTCTTTCACCACACCCAGATTCTTTGATCTCTTGTGCATCACTGATATTGCCTCTTCCAAGTTATTCAGATTAGATATCTCTCTGGACTCATTCATTTATTGTCTTTACTTAGCGAGGCCCTCCTCGAGCCTATCCCAGCATGCACAGATCATGACTCACACAGGGCTTCCTTTTAGTTATTTACTTTTTTCTTTTAATGTAAAGCACTTTAAGCTGCATGTTTTATGTTTTATCAGCATCAGGTAACAACTCTTCTGAAGGTCCAGTTGCATCCCCTTCTGCATCAAGTCCAACATCCACCCACTTTTAGATCCTGCATGTTGGATAAAGAAAGATGCCCAGGTGTGTTGTTCATGACTTCGAAGAAAGGGAGTGTGTATAGCTGCTTTTCAGCATCTTCCAGCAATTGTGAACTTGTTTAAGGTCAATTGCACAGCCCCCGTTGTGACGTTTATGCCCATCCAAAGACTTCATTATATCCATTTCACACAAAATATTTTGCATGCATTCTGTTTCTGGCTCACCCCAAAAATGTCGAGACTGTTTTCTTTTGTTGTCAGTCATCTTTTCTGGAGCATGCATGCAAGTTCACTATAAAGGTCACCAAAAAAGCATGAAAAAAGCATGAGTGTAGTTAAGGTGTATGCATGGCTAAAAAGCCCTGCAGTAACCCCTCTAGAGCTGGAATACGTCTCAATTCTCATTATGACCTTATATGGGTTCATTTAAAAGCAAAAGGCTGTTTTCTTATTCCAAGTATTGTCTCAATCATGTTAATATCAGAATATTGCACTCCATGTAAATGTCACTCATATTTGACTTGCACGGCTTTGGACGGTGGGAGGAAATCCGCGGGAGCATGAGGTGAAAATGCAAAACTCCTCACAGAAATGCCCTGGAGCTGAACCATGGTTCTTCCTGCTGTAAGGTGTCAGTGCCAACCACTGAGCCGCCATGCTGCCCTCATTACTCCTGCAGTGGAATATCTCAGTGTTTTGGCATGTGTATCAGTCTGTTTTGGTTGGACAAAGGTGAGCGTGAGATCTGGAGTCAAGGTTGAACAGAGAGGCTGGACCACAAGTTACTGAGAATACAAAATAAAGGATGCATGTATGAAATAATGCATCGACATTAAAGCCGAGATCTGTAACTTTCTGCATGTTGTTGCTTCATGGCAGCGAACTGCAGCAAAGATGGTGGAGCATCTCATCAGTGAAAATGTCATCGACTGACCGGGTAACGTGAACATGAATATATTATTTACTGAAGTGTTGAAATTTGAAAGTATAATGCACGGGATGATGTAAATGTTAATGTGACAGCAGGTTCACAGTAACTAGCGCTGTGTTATTCACGCAAGATTATCAAGATTATTTTCCATGTGGCGTTAATTACTCTGTATATGCGTGGATCTAAGATTGCAACTGGAGCGTTTGTGGTTGATCAGTCTGGTTTACAGTGTAATGGCTCTGTTTTAATAGACTTTATTGGCACTGTCAACCAGGACAGCTGCAACCTGACAGGATGACTGATGCTTCTGACATTTCTCAGTAGCAGAGTATGGAGAGAGTCTGGAGCCACGGCAAATGTGCCAGCAAATGTTAAAGTTTAACCATACTCCACCATACACAAAAAGAAATATAAAATGTTACAGTTTTCAGTTTTAATTCTTGGGATTTTTGAGAATAGACCGATATTGCCTGGTGCGATAACTGTTCAGGTAATAAGATAAGGTAAGATAATATCTTGGTGACATTTGCACATTTGTTCTATTAGGCAGTCAAATTAAAACGAGCCCTCGAATACAGTGCAAGGGGACAGGGCTTCATAACAAGAATCCAAATTTATCAAGTTAAAAGGAGAACAAATGAAACTAGAACTTTCTGAAACCTGAAGGGTGGCTTCTGGGTGACCCTCAACAAATATTATATAGGCATAGACACACACACACAAAAACACAAACACTACTACTTGCACTGCCTCTCATACCAATGCCATATTATATTGTGCAACAACTTCTTGCTATCTGACAGCTGACCTGACCTTTCAGTGGTGGGATGTAAAAAACACTGTCTAGCCAGTGTGTGTGTGTGTGTGTGTGTGATGCGTTGCCAGTGTGTATGGCTGACCCTTCACTTAATTGCTGGTCGAACATTTCTCTCGGCGTCTGCTCAGTGTTTACCTCAGCACTCGCGATCTCACCTCAGCACCATATAAAACGGAAGCTCCACTAACGAAAAGCAGCATGCCCCTGACAGCCACTTTACTGCGAGATTATTAATGCACCAATTTATTCTCTTTAAAGTGATATATCAGTGTTGGAAATTGGGAATGAAATTTATATATGGAAAATCCTTGAACTTGGGGACTGCAGTTCAGGTCTTCCAGACACTTGGAAATAAAATATAGAATTATTCACACTTGGGCTGTGAACAGACAGAGGCTCATTCCTTTTTCTATAGACTGAAATATTTATTTTCTGGGTTTTGAAACGTTCATCTTATTTAGTTAGAGGCTTTTCACCATCAGTAGAGCAGCCTGAAGTACACTGTTGATTTGCAGCCTTTCTAAATAAACTATGTGCGTATCGACTTGTGGTTCCTCACTCTGTTTCTTCAGCACATTTTTTAAAACAATCTCAAGGCCCACAGTCCTCTGCCCACACAACTGCACATGGCCTGGGAGTCGTTACTGTTTGTGTTGGACTAACGTGAAAATTTTTGGTGTGTGTGAGAGAGAAAAGGGAGATAGAGACAGACAGGGAGAGGGAAAATGCAGAAGACGGAGAGAGAGAGAGAGAAAGTCTGACAGTTCAACATGGTGTCACACAAATTGTACTAAAATGTCAAATTTGTGCAAATGCCAGTTTTGCTCAAACAAGGGTCCAGGTGCAGAGAATCAGGGTAAGGGGCTTCCGTGATTCGTTCCACTTCTTATTTTTTCTGGCAAGAGCCGCTGATGACGTTTGGAGCGCTGACATACCAGCGCCTATTCGGTTTAACATCATTTTTGGCATAAGTTGTTTTTATGCAACTTCTTATCCTGTTCGCAGATATCCCTGAAGACATCGGCACACAGCATATTCAGAATGTTACCATGGAAACAAAACAGCCCAACCGTAAGCTGTTTATTTTCCTCAACATAATGTAGCATTATGTGTTGTTTATATGTAAAGGGAAATATTGAAAAGCAATGACAAAAATATTGGCTGCATTGCATCACCACGATTCTGTCTTCAATCTTCAGTATCCCTGCTAATATTGGTTTAGTACAGTATTTGAATTTCTTACAAGCTTATGAGCTTATTATGAGCTTACTGAGGATATTGTAAATGGGATATGGTGTTTACACGTGTTACTAACAGGAATGCAGCAATATTGTGGGTGTGAAAAAAACCAAACCAAACTAAGAACGCCATCTCACCTTCAGCAGCAATTTCAGCTTGTGTAATGTAAGGTAATACGTCCGGTATTAAAATACTTACTATATGGTAATTAGCGCTTTAATTTCCACATGCATGCACTGCAAAAAGCTTGTAGGGGATCAGTATCTTGCACAATGACTCCCCAACAAGAACAGACACATTAGTTTTAGGATAGATCACTGTGGTTGCAGGATGGTCTCTACAGCCACAAGGCACCACGCCACCCAGTCACAATATTTAAGTGTCCAACCTCAGCGTGCATCACCCAGAGGCAGGCATGGTAAGCACTTGATACTGCTGCTGCAATTCAAATTAGGCATCACCTGACTGTTCAAATGCAACAGGTTCACAGTGTAGGAGGTGTACAGCAGCCATGATCTAAATGTGGCTCGAGCTATGCGCTGATATTTTCTCTGCTCACTTTCCTGTCTGCCTACATTTTACAGTGTGAACCTGAAAACCAAGCACGTTTGGAGCACTTTCGCCATTAGATTGTCCTGTTTGGGCGGGCCATAACAATGCCATTCAAACTCAGGTGATGCACACTGGGAGCCTTGCGCTGCGGTGGAGGTTTGTCAGGTGTGAGAACATAATCCAAACTAACTACGGGGTTTATGGGTTTAAGGAAATGGATGTTGATGTGCAATAGCCAGCAGTCACACTTACTTAACATAACAAAATAAAACTCAGGGCAAACTCCAGTGTTGACAGATGCTCATATTCAGCTATTTCTTCATGTGTTCTTAGCTGGGAAGGAAAATTACAGAAAAGGTTACAGATAAATCCATCATGCTTAGCCAAAGTTATAGGGACTGGAATCGGATTTATTTTGACCCCCCACAACCCTCCTCCACCCCCTGCTGCCAAAATCTCTAATCTTGCAGGATGACATGTCACCAAAACTCTGTCCAATGAAAAAGCTACTGTTTGATTTTTGTATCCAGACCCTGCTTCACATGGAATTCAGTGTGAGCGAAAACAACCCAAACACGAAAACGCTATAAAGTGTAGATGTGATTACACCTGAATAGATTACTGAGGGAATGGACTCCAATACACGCTGCTGATTTAACGACTGAGAGCATGCAGAGCCAAAATTCATGCTACCTTTGTAATGCATTAGCAAATGTCAACACCATTCCAGTGTACCATAAATGTTAACATTTGTTTTCCTTTTTTTCTTTAGATTGCTTTTTGTTTAGTTTACCCCTCTGAAAGGTTAAACATTGTTTTCCCTCTCCAACTGCAGCACTGTCTTGTTATGTGTTGATGGATTTTGTTTTTCTGACAGTTTTTTGTCATATTTGAAGATGTAATCCAGCCCAACAAAGAAACAAACAGACAGACTGACAGGTGATGTCATTGCAACCACAATGCTTTTTTGACAGGAAATTGGATAAAAGGATGTTACCTTTGAAAGGAGAGAGAAGACTAGGAAGTGTTTTAACAGCAAATCCTGATATTTTAGGCTTGCTGAATATGCTGAGAATCTTTGCCCGAGAAGCAATGCCAAGCTTTTTCTGGGTATGTGTGGGCATATGTGAGTAAAACAAAGGAAGAGAAAGAGACAAGCAGAGAGAAGGTGGTTGAACAATGGAGGGATCAAACGGACCAAATATTCTGAGAAAGTAGTGAGAGTGTCAAAGTGAAAGGGAAAGGGGTAAGGAAGCAGGAAAATATGTGTTGTGGAACCAATTATGCTAGGTGTGCTTCTGCCTTCTTCACCAATGTTCAAACTGGTTGTGCTACTGTCTTTGGGATACTTGAAGAAAAATGAATCCCTCTTATCTCCTTCTTTAAAATTCCTTCCTTTAAAAAATGAGTTAGTAATACACTTGGTGCACTTGTTTTCAGTGACCCAAAACACCCTGCAGCTCTGAAAAATAAATGACAAAATGATGCAAAGGATAACATTATTAAGTCAGAAATTGACACAGCTATCGAGCTCCATAATTACTTTTCAGCTGACACACCATTGCAACACACAGTTTCATTTATTCATTAACCTTGCACCACATTGGTATGATGCACACTCTGTCATTCTGCCTTGTGCATGAAGTTAATTTGGTCATTACTGCCCCACTGCCAGGAAACGTTTAACATGAACCGTTCGAATACAAACACACCAGAAAACTGCGTTTACAAGGTTTGAACCTCAGGTGGAACGACAAGACAGTCGAGCTCGCACTGACATCTGTTTCAATGAAAGAAAAGCAAGGACGCCACAAACAGTTTACCCCAGATACCACAGCCCCCTCTGGCAACAGCATCTGTCTAATGAGAGTGCACAGTAGCTCCTGTGAAGCCAGACATGACGAGGCTTTGATATCACGAGGTTGCCAAGTCCTCAAGAAATGACTAATGAGGATGAAATATCTCAAATTCTGAAATGTATGAGACGTTTCTATTTGTCTGGTGGGGTCATGAGCCAAAAGTATCACACCACTAATCTGTACCAGGATGTTTGTTCTTATAAAGCATCACAAGAAAATGTATTTTATCTGTTTGTACAGAGAACATTTTGACTGACTGCTTCTAGTCCTTATTTTTCCTCAAGATTTAGAGCACAAGGCCAGCAGTCGGCATATAATGCATTCAATGTACTTTAAGTTTAATGCAGTGCTTTTTACTAACTGCAGGTTAGGTGCTGACTATCAATCTGACAGGTGTGACTGATGGCTAATTGAAGGAAATTGTGGGCTTGCTCTGGAACAAGAATCAATATTACACTGCTGTTGCCTCCAGATGGGCTATGTATTGTGATAGCCTGATACGTCTGACTACAACTGTGCTCTGCGGTAAACATAATGGATTTGGGAAATCTGCGCTGTCCATGGTGCTGAATTATTCCAACTTACAGCCTCAGTTTCTATATCATGTGAGGCCTGCAAATTCCAATGTCATTTTAGAGATAATGGAGCTTTAATGCTGCAGAAATTCTTGTCAAATTGTCATAGGTCTTCACCTTTTCAACTCAAGGGCATCAGATTTATGTGACTTGCACTGGTTGATGACATAGGACCAGCTCTGCAAAGCCCACACTCATGCGTACAATAAATTGTGGAAAAGCGACTTCTGAGGCTTTGCACAGAAATCCATCAGCCAGATGGGGGAGGCAAGGTCACCTTGCAACTGTGTGGAACTCCTTCTCTTCAAAATAGATGATTTCTTTAAAATAGATTGTAGTTGTGAAATGTTGCATAATGCATAGCCATGCTAATAATCCAGCAAGATTGTTCTGCTTATTATTAGTGTTTCAGTGAAATGTTTAAGACTGTGATAAGAGAGACATTCCACAGTGTTTGAGTGGCAACTCTATGACCATCTCTTCTAAAAACTCACTTCGAAGCCACACTTGGAAAAAACACTCATTCCTTCAAAAGACCCACATATAGATTGTTTTTCACTCTTCACATATGAATAATATATAATACAGTTGAACCCTTGAGAGCTCAGTCGAGTAGAGATCACTGGTCAAATCAGTAAAAAGGTTTGGTTTCAGGGTGCACCTTTAATCTAGGCTCCCCTGTGAGTGATAGAAGTCAGAGAACACATAAATCATGCATAAAACATGCACGCTTCCCTATAACCTTCGGCAAAGTGGTTTGGTAAAAGCCACAGCTAGATGAATGAGGGCCCTTGTGGATGTGGTGGAAATGCCACAACAGGATTCAAATGAGACATGGAAGAATAAGAGAGGGAGATTCATCACCAGCGGGCCTGTCGTTGGAGGGAGAGGGTTGAAGGCTGAGTGGCCTTCAAGGTACCAGCCTTGTCTGGTCGCCTGTCCCCTGCTCTTACTGTCTATGTATAAAGGATTACAAAGGGAGGGAACCTATTGGCCTTGCAAGGACATTCAGAAGGTGTATGGCACAACACAAGGACGGCAGCACTTGAGAGTGTAGGGCACACAGTAGGGCAGCACCACATTTACCTTGGTAATGGTGGCTGTCGTGATGATCTGTAGTCCAAAATCCTGCAGGAAAACATGAATCGGCTTTTCAAAAAATGACAAAAATCCTTTTATATCAATCAGCTTTTAAATGGTAATCGGGAAAAGCAGACTATTATAAGTGACATTATACACAAAGTTAAAGTTGCCAGAGATCAGTCTCCTGATTGTTGTACATTTAAAGGATAAATATTTAGCATTGCATTGAACCTTTACCATAAGATGATATTGTTCATATATATTTAGATGATCACAATAAATCAGATGCAGATAAAACAATCAGATAAATCAAATCAGATTCAACACTGACTCTGGCTGAGATTTGTTGTTTTCCTTCCCGAACGAGTAGTGTTTCACAAGCAACAACTGATATAAAAAGTAACAGAAGGAAGAAAACTCTCAAAGGTGACGTTTGTTGATGTAACCTATTTCATGGAACAAAACATAGCATAGCTCGGAGGGCTCTGTGTAGCACATGCAGACTTTATTTTAGGCATTTCTTGCAAATCCCATCCCTATTTTCCATAGGGATTTCAGAATAGGCCCACACACCAAATGGCAGGCATGCTCATTTACAGCTTAAACAATGGATAAGGGTATATCTGCAGCCTGCAGACTGGTGCAAAACCCCTCTCCCCCTCACTTTCCCAAACCTAGGTCAAATTATGCTCATGTCCTGAACTTCCACAGCTTGGCTGTAGTGGCTGTAGTGTAGTGAGACTCTGCGTGCACACAGCAGATCACTCAAACACCAGACAACAGTGTACAATTTTTATTAATTTTATGTTAATGGTGCAGAAATGAAAGCAATTATGTTTGCATGATTTGAAACACAGAGTTCACTCTCTGGCACACTGGTGGTGGTGAAGCGATGTTTTGGGATATTTCTCCTAAAGAACCGATGTTTTGACAGTGACAAGTGTCTTCCTCAGGGTCAATACAGTTGTCACTGTTGAAACTTCGGTCCTTTAATAAAAATGCATCAGAGCTACAGTGTCTGTCGACTCTCTTCTTTAATGCAGATATTGTACCAGCCGGCTGGCACCTCATTAATATAAGGTGTGTGGTGCGCCTTTCCTTGGATTATTTCTCAGCATGAACTTAGTGACATTTTGCAGTTTATATAATTCCAGGATGAATTGGCAACACAAACCTCCATGTTGTCTTCACTCAAACTCAACTTCATAACACAGAGGAGTACAAAGCAGTCTAGCACGCTGGTCACAGATGTAGGTCTTGTGTTGCCCTGTGCACAGTTACATTTTTGATGAGATGCATGTAAGTTATGGCAGCAGCCTCTGTGGTCTGCACAGGAGCCACATACACAGATGGCATGAACCTCACCTGTGGGCGTGTCATGTATTTATGAGGGCATGTCTTGTGGGCTACTGGCATGCATGTTCTGCACTGACTAGTCTGTGTTTTGTACTAATCTGCAAGCTGCAGATATATCAGCTTGAAAAAACACACCGGATTTTACTTGCTCCATTCTTCTCCCCTCCACAGGGAGGTCAGAGGTCACGGTCAGATACAGAGATCTACGCACTAAGTATAATTCATTTTTTCAGTGTTCATCTGAAGTAAAACACGGTCTTTTTGTCGTATTTTCTTGTTCAGTTTGAACTCCTACTTGGTGTTACTTCCCAAGTGCAGCCTTGAACATTGGCAAAGGAAAATGTGGTTCCTCAACAGGAAGAGTAAAATAATAAAAGATGCACATAACTGGCTTAGGTTAAGTTCATAGACTGCATAAAAGGAATATCTTTTATTTTTATGCATTTTTCATGTGGATGCTGTCTGTTTCTTTTCAATCAGATGACGAGAACCTCTCCATCACAGATCAAGATATGACTATAGATGTGGTTAACCACTTTTATTAATTCAGGAACCAAAACACATCTGCAATATCTCTATTTTGTAAACATCGTGTTTTGTGTACCCTGCGGGTCAAAAGCCAGTGTCCTCTTGGAGTCTAACATGGGAAACACAGAAGAAGTAATTCAGATAATTAGGGAGCAGAAAAATACAGAATCTTGGATGAATATTCACTTCATTTTTGCCCTGAATTTCATAATAAATTTGCGCTTTATATGTAGTTTAGAGAGAGGGTCAGAGAGAATAACTCACCCAGTGCTGACTTTGGTGCTTGTCTCATTTTTTTGGGCATGTAAAGCACAAAACAGGAAATGTGAAAAGTAATTGCACCCCATGAGTATACACAAACTTATCAGAGCCCCTGGAGCTGGTCTTGCTGAAGGACGGATGTCTGCCAACATGGGGGCTTAACCCAATTCTTCCGGCTGAATTATGGTCGCTCAACAGTGTGGCACCTGGCCGCCTGAAGATACACACAGTGATCTCAGACAGTTGTGGTTGACATGTGAACTAAGATCAGATCAGATCAGCGCCTGGCTGACTGACTGGCCCTCACTCTCCTTGGGGCGCAGAGGAGGGCGATTTGGATTGCAATGGGGGCCGGTCCCAGTGCGCCCACGCAGAGCGAAGTATAGGCGAG
Source organism: Holocentrus rufus (assembly GCA_900302615.1). Taxonomy (NCBI): domain Eukaryota; kingdom Metazoa; phylum Chordata; class Actinopteri; order Holocentriformes; family Holocentridae; genus Holocentrus; species Holocentrus rufus. Next base: position 23,063 of record OMLF01010143.1, read on the forward strand.
GAGGTGACGCCCGAGGGGGTTGTCGTGCTCCATCCATCAGACGCTAACACCTTGGCACAGGGTCTCCCCCATCCTGATAACCCTTGGGCCACCTCAGCTCCAGTCCTCCTGGTTTACATGTGTCTTCACCTATTTCCCGTTCTGTGAAGCTGATTAAAAAGTATACTAGCTCTAAGTGCTGATGTGAAGCGTTGAAATCGCGCTGACGGCATTAATGTCACTTCATTTCTCCGGAGTGTCAAAATAGATGGAGTTATAATCGTGTGCTATGTACGTGCGCAATTAAAATGTCTTAGATTACATTTTTGATATCTTACTTCAGGTCATTAATTTAAATGAACTGAACCACTGACCTGATGTACATTGCAATGTTTGAAAGAAAATATGAATTAAATGCATTTTGGGGCAGCATGTTCCCTTCTCTGCTGTCTGTTGTGATAATTTCTCGATTCGGTGTTAAACTGGGAGGATGATGTAAGTCAATTTTTTTTCAGCCTCAAGCTCGTGGTGGCATCAAAGATTTTTCCCCATCCAGTAAAAGGACTGTTTTGGATGGGTAGCGCACACAGCATCATAAGAGTCATTCTGGGCGCACATCTTGTGCCGCTTTGGAGAATCCAAATCAGCTGTGAGTCCATGGCGTGCGTCATTGCGCAGCAGCGCGTCCAGCCCATAGTTGTTAATGGGAATCCGCTGACAGAGCACAACCAGTTGTTTGTGCGGGCAAATGTATACGCGGATCAGCAGGTGCTGTCTTTATCAAAACTGGATTGAAGTCTCACGTCCGGCTCCACTGATCTGAGGGAAAACTCCATGTTTGGGACTCTAATTTCCAGGATACGCTGAAATATATGACATGATCTCGGCCATCAGCTGTTACAGGTAAACTAAGCTATATGTTTTTACTTTATTGCACGTTTTGGTATTTGCGAAAATGTGTGATTGTCAGTAGAATTTTCATGAAATGTTTGTTGCTCGCAGCAGCGTCTCACACTGCACTTCAAATTTGGAGACGTTTTTTTTTTTTTTTGTTCATTTGTGCGCCCTTTTCCACAAGCGCGCCTTTCATGAGAGTGTGCCGAGCAACACAGACTGGATGCCAATGCTTTACAGGTCCGTTGATCGTTTAAACTTTAATTCATATCGGCTCTTTTTTATTTGAGCGAACCCAGAGAATATTCTTGTCGTGTATTCTGCAGTCTCAAGATTCCTGTCTTCAGATATTCTATCTGGGTGATAAAAGCTAAATAGAACGCATTTGTTTATTTGTTTGTTTGTTTGTGTGTGTGTGTGTGTGTGTGTGTGTGTGTGTGTGTGTGTG
>OMLF01010143.1:24424-35713 GCA_900302615.1 Holocentrus rufus
GCCGCCAGTGCACCAGTGCGTAAATGATGCTCAGCTTTGTTGTGAATGAAGGTTAGGAGGTTAACTAGTTTTTGCTTAACCATGCCTCAGCCTCTTAACCGCTGATTGATCTTTCCCAGGAGCCATTTTTGGACACTGCGCTCAATTTGATAAGAGGGACATGCAGTGTTGCAGCTGGGGTCAAGCTCATATAACAAACTGATGCTGTAAACCTGCATGCACAGAAGTGATTTTAAGGGCTGGACTTACCAAAGTGACTGGTGAAGGTCAGAAATAAATTCAGTACAGACCCTTATGGCGCCTGTACTTGTGCAGTCAACTGTATAACTGTGCCTTGGATACATAAATGTAGGATTTATAGGGTTAACCGCTATAGCCTGTAGACCCTTTCAAAGCTATTCTGTATTTACACTTTGCATTAAACAGCCCTTATCCACTGTGATTGCCTCTTCAACCAATCCTTACCAGACAGCTCTGCATCAGATAAAACAGTTAAGCTGTCAAGCTTATAGACAAATGCTCTCAGCAATGCTTTGATTCCACTGTGATAAAAGTGTAATTAAAATCTCACTGCTTACAGAACCGTTAATCCCCAATTTTAGCCTCATGCAGCCTTTTGGTGATTTTGCATCAGCCCGTCTGTCTCTTTTCCAACTGCTGAAACAACATGCTGCAGAGATAATGTTAAAAACTTCTTGAGGAAGTCCACCAAACCTGTAGGACCGACTTGGTGTAGATTTTGTATTAATGGGACATTAATGGGATTCTTCACTCAAATGGTCTAAAGTGCCAGCTGCCATTTAGATTTAGCTCTCACAGTGCAGGCCAGCCATCACAAGAAGGCGCTGGAAGGGGAAGGAATGAGATTTACATAAATAGAGTTGTGTAGAGATAATGTAAAGGCTCTCTGTTATCATCAAAACTCCAGAGCTGGGAGACTTATTTCCTTTCCCTCTGAGCAGGACAACATGGCAGATTAAAGAGAATGGGGGAAAAAAAAGAAAAAGACAGAAAATAAGCAAAAACAAAAAAATGCAGTCTTACATAACAAACAGGATGTATTGCGATGACAGTCCCTACACTGGATATTTTGGATATGTGAATGCATTGTTTATTTGTCCTTTGTCAGTTTCCTTTCTCTATTTTTTTTTGCTCTATTTATATCACTAACCTGTGTGCTTTAGCTGTTGCCTGCTTTCTGTGGTGTAGCACACAAAATGAGAAAATTGCTCTATGTTGTGGGGGAGCGTTGCCAGAACTGGGACCTGGAAGGTGGCATGGGCATCAGGTGATTCATTTCTCTTTGCTGATTCAGACTGATGGGGCATGTCACTGTTGTCAGGTGCAGACCTTGTGACTCAATTTTTTTTTTCTGGGTGATTTTCATCTTGGCACTGAAATTAAAGGATTCTCTCTAGACAGGGACGACCAAAAGCCCATTGGGCTTTTGCTAAACGCTTTCAGAACTCATTTTAATTTCCAAAATACACAGCTGTCCTTTTAAAATTTTAGATACGCCTCCATTTCAGAGATGCGAGGTTTTAGTGAAGCCTCCCTGCTGTTTGTTCCAGTCCAGGTGCACCATGGCAGCGGGGGGCAAGGGCCATTTGGCAAGTCCTATTGCTTTCTGGTTTTTGTCTTCTGGGATGCAGCCTTGACTCAGTGGCACAGTGTCATCTGTCATCGGTAATATAATCTGATGGTATAAGTCCCCCTGGTATTGTCCATTCTCAAGCTGTCACAGTGTCCAGATCCTTCTTCAGATCTGCTGGTTTCCCTCAGGCTTTACATCTCAAGGATTACATGTGAAAGATATGTGACCAAAGCCAAGGATGGTGGTGTTGGTGCCCCAGATGCAGTCAAGCAGCGTGACAGTCATATGGTATTTATAAAGTGTGTTTATGTGAGTGAGTCCAGTGCAGCTGCTGCAGCACCATCTTGACTTGCCATTATCTTGTCCAAACATTCCTTCCTCTTCTCTCTCCTCATCATTATCACCCCCGTCCTCCTCATTACCATCATCATCCTCGTAAGTGCCACCTTCATGTGTTTTCTAATCTGCCTTCCCCTCGTTCCCTCCTACTCCTCAGTATAATCCTCCTCCTCCTCATCCTCATTTTCATTTCCTCCTCCTCCTCCTCACCATCATCATCTTCATCACCACTGCCAGCACATCCCCTGTCCTTGCTGTGTGATTTCGGGGGGAGAGAGCAGCAGGATTTCAAACTTATCCCAATGCTAATGCAGCTTGATGAACGCCAGGGACTGGGATGATGAGAAAGATAAGCCACACAGAGCCTGAATCGAAGCCTCTGAACCGGCAGATGAAATAGGGAAGAGAGGCCTCCGCCTCAATGAAGTCCGCAGGGCCCTCCGTGTTTGTGCGAGATTTTGTCTTGTGTTTGAAAGTGAGGAAGAGAAAGAGACGTAGCAGGAAAGCAACAGTGGGGCTGAGAGCATCCGGGAGGTGAGAAGTGAGCCTTGTTACTTCCTTTTGAAAACAGCTGGTTAGTCAGTAGCCAGAATATTAAAGACCTCTCCACTGGCAACATCAGTAAGATCCTCTCATAATAAAGATGAATCTGTTCTGCCGCACACTGAAAAGTCTCATTAGTGTGTTCCATCATTTTCACATTGTAAGTGATTCTTCAGAGCTATTTTTTGCTCCAATGTACTTGTTGTTGCTCTGAAGTAACATTAAATATTTTAAATGGAAAGTGTTTGAATCCTCACAGTGTGTGGACCAACACTTTCAGGGGATGAACTAATTATTCTAGCTGTACACAAATCTGCAACCTATGGCGTCCACAGCAAACATCTCAAAAATTGTTGCATGTTCAGTTGCGTAATCATGCAAGGGATTGCAATGATGATTCCCAGTTACTCCTGTTGTGCCCAACAAGCTATTAATTTACCTGGAATCTAGATTGCATCATGGAATACCAAAACTTGTTGAGGTAAACAGTGCCAAATTTCAATACTTTTGCATTGTTGTGGTCCCGAAGCAGATCAGCTAATTACAAAAGTGGTCCTCTGGCAAAGAAGACCACTTTTGAAGTAGATTTTCTGCATGTCTTTGTAGCCCACTAGTTCAGATCTTTACCAAATATCTAATGCATGGAAGCTGAATTACAAAATAAAAGCCCCCTGTGTCCTGTTTTTAATTGCACTTTGCAAAGCAGTCCTTACAGCAACATTTGTGTTTGCCTCATAAAAAGTACAGAAAAAGTATTGATTTGGGTCTAAAATCAACATCAAGATAACAAGATACATCATCAACATCAAGATACATAAAGAAAAATATTCCAATGATAACCAGCCCTATATAGGGCTTTGTGTAAATGTTGGCATATAGTAGCTAGTCGAGAGAATGATATCTGAATGAAGAACATTGTGGTATGGCTGGAGGTCAATTCAATTAAGTTATAAATAAATGTGATTAGTCTGATAAGGACAATTTGTTTCCAGATTTAGCTTGATTTGACATGAACTGTCTTGTCTAAAGTCCTTTCTTTCTTCATCCTAATGTCCCTTCCAAAGCTCCATGAGTTTCCACTTGAAAAGCATCAGGTTGGGCTTTGTTAGCTAGCTAAATAGACAGCAGGCTTTGCAAAGATATTAATGTCAACATAAAGCTTCTACTAGATACATTAAGTAGTGTACAAACATTAAAGGGTGATGAAACCCTGAATCTTTCTACAGAAAAGCATTGTTACACTGACCTCTAAACCCTGTTGCATCACTGACTGCACCCATGGGTGAGGTAACACTGCTGGAAGTGCACAATTACACTGCAGCAAGGGGGAAAAAAAATCAACCACTAAATTCAAGCAGAATCTAAACTTTCTATCTGGCTTTATGTCCCTTTCAACATTGTAGTATTGCTGTTGATAACAGGACAGTGATCAAACCAGTCACTTTGTTACGGTAGCAGGCTGACCTCTGCACACAAAAGCCATCAGATGTGTCAGTGTCAAAATGAAACTGCCAAGTGTTCAGACATGCAGCCGACTGCTCACTATTACCGTTTGTCAGAGGCTGAGGACCTCCATTATTGCCACCAGACAGGGTGTGTTAGCCTCTGCTCTTGAAAGCCCTTTAAATGATGGAAAGGAATTAGAATAGGCTAACTGGAGAGGGGAATTTAGACTCCGGTATGGACAGACAGCTTGGAGGCCACGGGGGGTTGACATACTATAAATGTGACTCATTCAGTATGCCTGGAATAAGTACCTTGAAGAGCAAGAAAGGAGAGCCAGAGAATTAGATGAAGTGACTCAGTAGCTCCCGATCTGTCTTTTTATATTTACTGCTGCCCTTTTCAAGTCGGCTTAAAATCAAATTGCCAACAGGAGAGTCACTGCTGAAAGACAGGCATCATTTTTGAAGAATGTCACCCGTCCTCCCACATTGCTGTCCTTCATGAGGATGGTCACTGAGCTCAGGGCTGGATGCCAGGACACAGAGTCATTTGACATACAAGCACGAGCACAACTGGAGGAGGGAGATAACTGTATTAGATGAACCCCTGGCCAACCTTGTGGGATTGATAAAGACAGCCAAAAAATAAATGAATAAATAAATGAATAAAAATAAAAAAAATGCTTCATCTCCTAAAATAACAAGAAAGCAAATATTTGTGTTTGCAGATCAGGGTTAAACCGGCAGTATTAGTATTCAGCTGCCAGCTCTGTGGGCATGTGGGTGTGCATGTTTGTGTGTGTGTGTGTGTTTACAAGTGTGTTTGTGTGTGTGTCGGAGGCTGTAAACAGCTCTTTCTCAGGTGTGGCAGCACCTCTTAAAAAGAGTACACAAATCTGGTACTATGTGAAAGAATGTGTTATGTAATCCCGTCGTGTGTGTGTGATTGGACTCAGACTCACCTTTGAGCGGAAATAAATGTGGAATAAGGCCTCAGAGATTTGTATCAGTATGAAGGTTTATGTAATTTATTAACACATGCAGGCAAAAACTCAGAAAAGAGCCTCTCTTTTGGCACTGAAGACAATGACGGATAAATAATCCAAACATGATGGCAGGAAAAGAGTCAGATTTAATTATTTCACTCTTTTCTCATTTACTTTATGAACTTGTGTTTTCTCTCTCTCTCTCTCTCTCTCTCTCTCTCTCTCTCTCTCCATCTATGGCCTTATAATTCTTGTTCGTAATGGCATTTGTGGTTCTGTAAAGCACTTGTGACAAAAAAAAAAAATGCAAGATCTGGCTCGACTCATTGACCTGTCTCCCCAGTTCTGTGCATGACTCTGGGATCTCCGCCCGGGTGTTAAGTCAGGAATTCACACCCAATCATCCCTGGAAAATAAATACTTTTGTTTGCCCAGAAATTTCACTTGCCATCCGCTTTTTATGACTTGAGTCCCATCCTAGAAACATTATCTTGTAATCAGTACAAGCACAAGTTATTATTATGGAAATTCTTGTTTTTGGGGCTTTCAGAAAGCATTAACACCAGTGGCTGCAGTGGCATGGAGATTGCAAATGTGTTCATTCCACATCCACTTTTGTTTGGTGACCGCTGCACTCAGCCTATCTGGTGCATTAACCTATGATCTGTTCCAAATAAAGGCTCGCACTTATCCATCTTAAATCTTTTGGTGTGACCTTTTACTTTCAATAAATTTGAATCCAAATGAAAATAGTTTGAATATTTTGATCTACTGGGATAACTGCTAATATGAAAGGAGCTATTTTGGATACCTGGTTAAAAGTTTTTGGCATGTTTTCTTCTGGTTGGAGTATTCTTTGTCGAGATGGTGCTGCCACCTGTGAACTGGAGGGGTAATTGTCCATTCGCAGTGTGCTTTCCACTCCAAATGGCAGCAACAGATTTGAACCAACCATATTGCCCACATATCATATCACTTCAAACCAGATGTTGCACCATATCTTGCATTATATGTTCATATTGTGAATCTTTCAGCAGGAGCCCTTTATCTGACATGTTTTACTGCCACTTTTGAGCAATATGCATGGAAGTGTGGGATATGGTCAGGCATTTACATGGAGCTATGCATTTCAAACTCTTAAACTGAAAAGTATCTAAATAAAGGCAACCCATAGCCTCAGACAAGATCCTCCATCCAGATTACTGTAATCTGGATGAAATGTTGCTGTGATGTTTTTTCAGACGTACAGATAGATATGCATGATCACTGATAACATCGGAGTGATCTATTCTATTTCTGTGCAATCACTAGAACAAGAATAGCACTAAAAATTCATTGAAAAACAGAAAATATATTGTTGGCATTCACTGTCACAACACTGAGAGCTGTTCAGCACAACACTGGTGTTTATGTCTGTGAGGCCAAGCTCATACACACATTGAGCTGTCTATATAGTATTGTACTTTGTTACTGCAACATTAATATAAATGCCTAAAGTGGCTTAGACGACCATGAGTGCATACATTATAAGCATGGGTGGAAATCGATTTCCGGTGGGAACTGAACCTTTAATCCAGGCAGGGTTAGTGCCATTTGAAACCTGCCGAGCTACAGATCCACCTATTGAGTATTATGTGCATTATGGAGCCATAGATAACCATACAGGTAACGTTTTCACCCACAGGTCTTATCTCAAGCCTTCGCCACCACAGTAGTTAAATTTCAATGTTACATTAAATATTTCCTTAGCCCAGCTTGCCGTCCACAGCAGTTGGCTCTCAGTGGTTAAGCCATTCGGGTCTCTGAAGGTTTTCTGTCTGCTTTCATCTTAAGAGAGGCGGAGAGGGAGAGAGAGAGAGAGAGACGAGGAACGCAGGGAAATAGAAGAGACGAGAGGACTCTGTCTGAAGGAGGCTGAAACTGCAATATCTTTTATTGCTTTTCACCTAAGTCTGGAGCTTAGTGCTAGACTCGGAGTTGGAGAGAAGTCATTATCGGGAGGTCATTATGCTGTTGAGAGAATGCCCACAAGGCATGTCAGGAGCTTACCGTTTGGTGATTGAGAAAAAGACTTCCAGCCAAAACTGTCCTACATGGCAGTGTGTGTGTGGGAGAGGGAAGACAACCGGGGTGACACAGAGCAGCCACAGTAACCTGGGTGATGGATATCAGCTCGGTGATAAAATATCTGTGCAACTGTAGACTGTAAAGATGAAAAATAGGACAGAAGGCACGGACCATCTGTGATGCCTGCCAGCTGATTTTGAGTTTGAAAACAGCACCTGAAAAAAGGGGAGATTTAGGACTCCTTTTCATTGGGTCGGCACACATTATTCTGCATGTGTGTATTGAAGTGTATTAAACACAAAGGGAACAAAATCCATTTTTTTCTGGGCCCCTGTGAATGGTATCTAAATGCCTTCTGTGTCCTCTTCTTTCAGATAGACTCCACCTGACCCCACGCCGCTCCTTCAACAACAATGGCTGTCTTTGGATCTGGAGGGACTGTGTTCACCATCCTCCTCATTAGCAGGTAATATGGGTTACAGGACGAGAGATGCAGCTGGTGGATTCTGCAGCCACAAAAGCCATCCTGACAGGCAGACAGCATAATCAAGTCATGTCAGATTTAAAATTGCAACGACGCTCGAGCTTGGCGAGCTGAATGGCAGATAGAGAAATGCACTCGGCTGTGTTGTTTTATTGTGAACCATCAATACTCAGCACCAACTCCCCCGTGCACCAGACCAGAAGCATTGAAATTCCATCGCCACCGCCGTGGCACTGCTGAGCAGCACCAATAAGGCGGTCTGCGGCGGCACATGCACCCGGCGAATCTTACAATAGGTGTAATAATCCCTGCAGAGGTCATGCAGAGAGAATGATGGGATATTTTGGTACACATTTGTCTTTTGCTGTGAAGAGAAGCCTCTCCCCTTCTTGTCAGTTTATTTTCAATCCGCCGAATGCACTTTGCACATTTCAGATAAGCCAACCCCTCTGGGTGCCACTGCATCCTGATAGAAGATATTCTCTGCATAGTACAGTGGTTCTGGGCACAATCAGCGCTGTGATTAATGCACCACAGCGGGTCGGCTGGGTCTCAGTGATGCCTTATGAATTGGCATTTGTTATGAAAGCTTTAGACCTCAGACCACAGGGACGACTTCGACCGTACAACCACATAGAGCATGAAATGAAAGCCCGAAGATAGGGTCTTTACATTAAAAATGACCTGCAGGTCGGTTTTGCATCAGTCATTACTGTGTTTCTGTGTCAAAGAGGCAAATTCATGTCAGTCAGTCATGGATGAGACATTTCCCCCTCAATGCAAATAAACTTGATGTCAGACTTAACAAAAGTCAACACCTTTTGAGGATCTAATTTTCTGCAGACCATCTCTGTACTTTATTGAGCAGCCTGTGATAAATTAAAGGTATTATCGGTTTAGTTGTTTATCTTCACACACTTATTTGGAAATTATTACACATTTCCCTCAATCCTTTCCATATATTCAAAAAGAAAAACTACACCATCGCAACATATATATGGCATGGGAGTGAACAGAATCTGTACTGTTTTTTGTTTTTTTTTTGTGACTCTGTCCTATTTCGTTTTGTACTGGATTGATGTTGACTAATCCTGAGTAATCTAATGAGCTAATTTCTCATTATAAGAAGTTTCTCAGACTGACACCATCCCTCCAGGGTGCAGAGAATGTGTACAGTGAGTAAATAATGTATGCGATGCTACAAAGCCACAGGAACAAATGAGACATTTTTGCAGAACACTGGCATGACCTTCCAGGCCAGTGTGTCCATGTAAGTCCTGGAGAATTGTTTGTACTGTGTCCAATCCAAACTCTGCAGGGATGTACCTCTGTACCTGTGAGGTGCAGGTCAATTCATTGTGTAGCCTTGCAAGCTTTCACCCTGACCCATGTGATTTGGTACGCTGAACTTAGTCTGTGCTGGCAGAATACAAATGCATTAGAGCCATTACCACCAACATGCACGGCCATATCAACGACCCCGAAGCTTTATGAATTTGACCTATAGCCTTGACAATTCAGAAACTGCCAAGACCATTACCTGAGAATAAATGAGTATCTCTTTATAGGTCATAAGTTGCAGCCATGCAGCCTCTTATAGGATGATTAAAGTCACACATCAATCTACCGGCAAAGCCTGACAAGGACATCAATGACCTGTTTGAGCTCATTGTGGAAGGAGCTCTGGAAACACATGCTTCACGTTGAAGATGTACGACCAGTGAGGCTCAGTACCATAAGAGACGCGGCGCTGGCAAACACTCGAGTGTCAGTCCAGCCTTAGTTAACTTCCTCGTCTCTTGTTCTTGCGGATCCCTCTGAAAGACCTGGCAGCATCAGAGCATTGTTTTTCTTCTCCCAGTCAAAAGAACAAAGCGAGGAATTCAAGACGAGAGGCTGAGGATCACAGCTGAGCTTGTTAGAAAAACAAGCAGTTGCTTAAAAACAATCCGAATCTGTCTCATCTGACGCAGCCAGTCGTGACTTTCGCTGGCACATAAACTATTTACTGAACACTGGCTAAACATGGCAATGATATACCCCATGCACATGATTCAAATGCTATTTATTGATCTGGTCTTAGTATTAACAGGATTATTACATTGGGACTGGAGTCTCTCTTGCAAGAGAGCTTAAAAGGCTAAAAGAAAAAAGTCAGAAACAAAAAAAGAACAGAAAAGCAATCATAAAAGAGAGAAAGACCAAAGCAACAGAAGGTAAAATACAACAAAAAGACATTTAAGGAAAACATTTCAAGAACTGAAATCTAGCTTTATAAAAAAAGAATGTTTTTACTCTGAGATAATAAGGCCACATATGATAAGAGAATATATGTTACTGCTATACATAACCACAGCCAAAGTAGTATATCAGAAAGTAAATCTGACATATAAAATATATTACGATTATATGATTTTAATTATGAAGTATTCCATGCAAACCTAATTTCAGTTTTATCTGGGCATTTTTTTGCATATTAAAATTCCCTCAGGGGAGAGTGGATATAGAGGATATTCATTCTGGTAACTAAAAGTAACTACACTCCTCTGCAAGTCGCTCAGCAAACCTGCAGCATCACAGCTATATTTATTTCTCACTTAATCTCTCTGTATGGAATCCTAATAACACAGCACTGTAATGTATGGCAGCCAGCGGTTTCATGGCACTGACTTCCACAGATGAAATTTTACCTGAGCTTATTACAGGAAGATTAGCGGCTTACATTACACACGCTTTTCTTGCTTTTAATCAGGAGACATGACATGCTTCAGTATAGAAACACTTTTTATGTCAGCTTTTTTATCATTTTTTTTCCTTGGCTGTCACTGGACTGTGAATGAGAGATTAATATAACCTTATGCCCAGACATGACTGAACTGTCTCAAACCTATCACCAAAAAGGACACACATTTCAGAGCAACATGGCAAGGGATTATAGTTGTGATGAATACTGAATGAGTTTGATTTCTCCTGAATCTAAGGGGAAATAAGCAGGGGTTTTTACTGTCCCATAGAAATAGGTGTAAAGTAACACAGTACATTTACTCAAGTACAGCTTTGATATACTGGCACTTTAATTGAGTATTTTCAATTTGTGAGGCTGATTTTTACATAATCTGCATTTTCCTGCATCTCTGTCTGACAGCTGATGTTACTTGTTATTTTGCAGAATAAGTTTGAACATGCAGGAAATAAAATAAATACAAATAAAATCTGATGCATTGCTGGAGCTGAAACTCGCTGAAAACAGTATATGGAACAGTTAGACCTAAATCAATAAAATACTTCCTACAGGTTAATGCATTAATAATTTAACTCTCTGACAGGAGCTGTTCTTCACAAAGACTGTTTTAAAAACACATTTTACTTGTATCACTCCTACTTTTAAATAAGTCAAATTTTGAATGCAGGACTTTTTCCTGTAATGGAGTATTTTTTTTTCATTACATAAGCATTAGATTTGAGTAGTTGAGGGAAAAAAATTGCCATGCCAAAAAATGACCATAATATATCTGTGTGGTGTTGATATATCCACTAATAGCAGTGACTCAGTGATGGAGGATGGTGCTGTGAGTGAGCAGCATTTTCAGCTACTAAGGCAAAAAGCCTTTGTTCTCAGTCCAAAATAAAAAAAATAAAACGCATGAAAAGCAAATGACAAAGCGATATTAATATGACAGTATTTTTAATCATGATATCTTACCTCTTTACTCGACGTTTCTGTTGGATCTTTGCTCTAATTAGCCAGCCTTGTCTCTGTTGTTTGTATCACTTGCAGGCAGCACAGCTCCAGGGACGGGACGGTGGGGGGTGTGAGGGGGGGGAGTGCCA
>OMLF01010145.1:0-25550 GCA_900302615.1 Holocentrus rufus
TTCAAAATCCGGCTTCAGTCACGTTTGAAAGTTTGAGGAGTGAGAAGCGGACAGACGCCGAGTCGTCAAATAACTTTATCTAGAGTGCACAAATATCACACTCATCTCTGGTGTTTCCAGTCTGCGGTGGCTATTCCAATATCTTGTTTATTTGTCTATTTATTTATTTATTTATTTTCAAGAAGCAACCGTAAAACAAAGAAGATCTTGAAACAAGACGCTTGCTCCGGGGCAGTTTCATTTTCACTGCGTCAATGTCCTGGAACAAGTTGGACTATTTTGAATGAAGTGAGATTCAGCGACAGCAGTGACATCACAGGATCATGTTGACGGTGCACAGGCCTGAACCCGTGGACTCTGTTGGCCCCACAGGAACCCGGTGTGAAACAGTCTGTGAACAGACTGAGGCCAGGTCAGTCCTGATTTCCATGTTCTTGCAGTCGTTCTGCTGGAGCTCCTTCTGCATTTTGTCCCTGTGAGTGAGGAGACAGGCAGCTCCACCTATTAGAAGTAAGCTAACGCCAGCCCGCTGTCAGCTCAACCAATCACAAGTGATGTCCCAACCCTTCAGTCTAAGGTGGCGGCCTGCCAGCAGAGGTCAATGAGTTAGTGTGAACTATCCTCGCTTGTCCTTCAACAATTAGATTATTGGATTGAGACACTGAAACCAACCCCCCGTCCCCCCTCCCAAATAGGGTCATTTGAATATTCATCCTCCCCCAACACACACACACACACACACACACACACACACCTACTGTATTGCTCAATCATGGAAAACAGAGGGCAACCAGGGTGACAAGCTTTAAAAAGAAGAAACATGACAAAGCAGTTTTATTGTTCCAGTGTTTAGCAGGAGATTTATTGTCGCTTCACCAGATGTTCCTGATGTGCAATTCAATTATTAAAGTGTGACATTGTTGTTAATTAAAGGCACCACATACTTGTGTAGGATTACATTTCTAATAATGTTGCAGTTCCCACTTGGCACCAACAGAGGTCAACAAAGTCCATAGATTACGGAATGCCCCTTTAATGTGCTAATTGATGCTCTGACCAGCATTAGATTTGCATCAGCATGTGATGGGTCTGCAATCTCTGCCTGTTATTCTGTTCAAACTCAGCTCAAAGGATATGCACCCACACCCAGACAAACACACACACACATTCACACACAGTACTGACCCTCCACAAGGTACAAAGGGAACTGAAGGAAAAAGAAAGACATAATGAGTCTAAATCTGATAGAAAAAATCTCTCTTTCCCTTCAGCTCCCCCCCTTGGCTCTCTCCCTCTGTCTCACTGGCACACACACACACACACACACACACACACACACACACACACACACACACACAAATACACACTCAGGGACTTACATGCACTTTGCACATGAAATCATATACATGGTCACACACTTGCACATACACACATGCATGCAAACTTTCTCTTATTCTCTTGCACATTCATACTCTTTCTCACACACACACACACACACACACACACACACACACACACACACACCAGTGGAAGCCCAGACACCTGAAAAATCCCTCTCTCTTTCTGGGTCAGTGGTAAGGAACGTGCTAACGTGTGTGATGGAGCGAGGAGGAGGTCTGCAGCAGCGCTCTGGGCGGATGGACGGATGATTCCTTGGTTTGATGTTTACGCTACACTGATGTTCAACTGGAGTCTGGGTCTCCAAATCAAAGGTGCACTGAGGAAACGTTTCACATGGAGCTCCATAATTTATATTGGAGGAACTGATATCACAAGGCGGGTGACACATCCACTGTGACACACTGCAACATGTGTGTATCTAATATGTGAGACTGTCGTCTAGATAGATAGATAGATAGATGGATAGATAGATAGATGGATAGATGGATAGATAGATAGATAGATAGATAGATAGATAGATAGATAGATGTAGCACACATTAGCATGTCATCTCTATATTTGGATGAAAGCTGTGGTTTACTGGGCGTCCTGGTGGCGTGGCGGTCTGAAGTGTGTGTCAGCTGACCTGACGTCCTCCTGTCTCTGTCTAACAGGCACATGATGTCAGAAATTTGAGAAAAGAAAATCTAAAGTAATTGATGAGTTATATAACATAGTTAGGTCTGCAGTGTCATGTAGAGATGAGAACTATTTGTTGACTCAAAGAAATTCATCAGTTGAGTCGGCCATGGGACCAGCAGTCAGCCAATCAGACGATCACAAAATGAGGAAATGGAATTGAGCCCAGAAAATCGATGGGTGCAGTTTGAGGATTAGAGCTCCAGAACGTTCAGGGGAAGTCCTGTCTTGTTCCAGTCACACACTGGACTGATTGATTGACTGAAATTCTTTATTGACATTGATATATTACAGCCTCACATGGAGACAATTTATCAAAAGGATAAACTCAATAAAACCCAAAAGCTGATTTCCACCGTGGTCCTGATCCAAAACAACCTGATGAGAAGCCCAGTCAGGACGCCTGACTTCCCCCAGGATGAAGAAGATCCTGTAGAATGGAAAGGGTCTGAAATTCAAACCCATCAAGCTCCAAATATTGACAGACATCATGTTTGGTAGATGAATCAGTAAAGGTCAGCGTTGGATTGGCTCGGTTATGTTGAGCTACTTTAGGATGAATTAGAAACTTGATCCATGATGCAGTGAGTGAACAAGTTTGAAATGAACACCTGATTCTGTACATGGAAAAGCACTGAAAACAGGTGAGGGGTTTATAATTATTTTTATTCTAATTGATACCTACTATACCACTGCTGCTACTTATTGTATTTACAATAATAATAATTAGAATAATAAACAATACTGGCGATATAATTTCTTTGAAAAATGTTTATTCAATATTTTGATGAGCAGGTCCATTTTTTGGTTTAATACCAGAATAGTTGGATTGCTCATTTTTTTCCCAGTGTATTAGAGGGTAACTCCAGTAATTCCAGTCAGATACTTCTAATATTAATCTGAGCCTGTTAGTGGCCAAAACAAACACTTCTAGTGACATATTTTGACACAACCCGGTTGCCCCATTGGATTACATTGCAGGATGTTTCACGGTTGGCAGTTACAGCATTGACACTCAATACTGGACCGATTACAAAACCTTCTGTTCCCATTATTCATTTAGACCCATATAGAGGGGAAAGTAGGGCCCTCGTTCACAAATACTGGAATCACCCTTTAAGAGGATGCGTTTGCTCAGCCGAGAAGGGAGGAGCTGGTGGCAGCATAATTTCACTCTGTTTTGGAGGCTCAATCTGTGGGTGAGAATATTAAGCCCTTCATTTTTGGCAACAAGGGGACACAACTGCAGGGTATCAAATCTTCATGTAAACAGCTTAACACAAGTAAGTAACCAGAGCATGTTCCAGTAATCAGATTACTCTATATGTGTAAATGTAGCTAATATCATCTCACAACCTCCTGTCAGAACTTCAAGCCATCAGGTTGAAGAGCAGCTTGGAGGCGTCTTCTCATGTTGACCTCATGTGACCCCCGTCCACATCGGCTCCAGATGCTGCCTGTGTCCCCTGGGAGCGACTGGTTTGAGTCCTGGTTTCAGTTTGTCCTGTTTATTCTCCACAGGAGCTCAGCTGTGGAGCGGTCTGCCTCATGGAGGAAGGAAAAACTGCATCCTTAGTCATTTAGAATTAGAAATGCATTCACTGTGGGGCAGTCTTTCTCTCCCATCTCATGATCAAAGAGATCATCTCAAAGATGTCTTTCCTTGTCCTTTTTAATAGTTTGGTCTCTTTCTCTTTACTGTAGTTTACTGTAGTTTATGCTCTCATTCAAAGCCAAACAGTACAAGGAGATTAAATTCATAAATCACCAACAAGTATTCAGTCTTACAAAATACAAGGATCAAATCTCAGTGCCCCAATAACATGTGGATCCAGAAGTCTCTGAAGTACAAACCTGCAGCAGCTGAACTTTTCCCACCTTGCAAAGCTGCAGTCTCATAACAGTTGCAGCAGCTTACGAATGGCATTTGTCTTCTAGGTTTGATGCTAGACATTAGCTGCATGTCCTCTCCTGCTCTCTCCTGTCTCTATCTGCTTTCAATTATGTAACAAATGGCATAAAAATAATAAAAAGAAGAAGAATTCAGCCAAATCCATTTGTAACCCTTTCAGATGTCTGGATATCAAACAGCTTCCGTCCAATTTGTTGAAGGTTTCTTGGAAATTGTTCCTTGCATTGGGCCGAGGGTCTGAGTCTTGTGGTGCTGAGCAGGCGAGTCTGTGTGGAACGGGTGGTCGTTGCTGTTCCTTTGTACTTTGTTTTGTGTCCTTCTGTTTTCATCTCTCTGTTTTAGGATTATGATTGTACATCAGTTTGATTGAGGTAGCCGCATTTTTTGTAAAGGCATTTGAGACATGTTGGTGATGAAGGGCTGTATAGATAAATGAACTTGTTGGTGGAACTAACAAATGGGACTCTGCCCCTTGAATGAATGTTCATGCATAATAGAGAAGAGCTAGAATAAAGCAACAAGAACTGTGGAGAAAAGAGGATTTTTTTTGTATTTTGTTAATATGACATGAGGAAGATGAGGTGTAAGGAGAGAAGGAAGAGCTGTGTGTGTGTGTGTGTGTGTGTGTGTGTGTGTGTGTGTTCTCTTGCGTTGAGAATCCTCTGTCATTAAAACGTTTTAAGCCCTGAGAAATGACAGGGATGGATGGCAGTAAAATTGGTTCATTGTTGCCGGCTCTCTGCTCTGCTGTGGGTCCGGCAAGTGTGAGCAAGAAACTTACAGTCATTCAGAGGCAAGAAAACACTGCATAATAACAGCGCTTTATAGCACAATATAGCACTTTTTAAACCAATTTAAAAGTGTTAAAAACTGTTCTCAAGAAAGATAAAAGGCAAAGGGCAATGAATAAAACAAGGTAAACTAAATAGATCCAGCCGTAAAAACAAATTGAATAAATAAATAATTAACTAGGCAACACGGATATAAAAAAAAGAATAAATGTCAAAGATTATAAATGGTTTTATGACTTAACCATCTCAACTTCCACAAGTGGGGTTGTCATTGCTTTGTTCAAACCCACAGAACTCTATTTGGAGATGGAGAGTGGAGATCGGGTTGAGGAGCAGCTTGGAGTGGAGATCCCAAGGTCTCCAAAGATCCCAAATCTGTCCTGCTGAATTCCAGGGAAATGTGTATAAAATGATGCACAAGACATGTAGATCTTTTCTATTTGATGTAATGCTGCAGTCAATATAAGTGTGATGGAGCTTCAATGAAGCTGCAACCAGCAGATACACAATATGGATGAGACATTAAAATGCTTTTTCTAACTTTGTAGCTACCAAAGGGCAAATTTAAATGAACATTTTCACCTCTGTGGATAGCATTTTGTGTTAGCTTAGCATAAAGACATGAAGACTACAGGAGTCATTAGCCTAGCTCCGTCAAAATGTAAAAAATAACCTAGGACAAGAAGAAGTTAGGAGATGGTAGTTAGGTGGTAGGAGCCATAACCCCTGATCATGTGTTCAGTGGCTATAGTTCTCTTAAAATGGCCATTTTTGTTTGTTTGTTTGTTTGTTTGTTTGTTTTAAATCCAAGACGTATATTTCAAATTCACATGATACATTAAGTAAATAAGACAGCTGTGCAGTTGCTGTAAGGTTTATTTTTTCACTTTGATGAAGCTAGGCTAATGACTCCTGTAGACTTCAAGCCTTTATGCTAAGCTAACACAAAATGCTACCCATCTGAACCAAACCAGTAGAGAGGTGAAGAAGATATTGAACATCTTGTCTCAGTCAGTCAGAAAAAGGGTTTTTGCCCAAAATGTAGGAGTATTCCTTTAAGAGAAAATCAGAGTTCAAAGAATTAAAAGGTGATACTGACTCTGCCAGCCCCTCAGTTCCTCAGGCAGGTCGCTCCACAGCTGGGAAGTCGTGATGGCAAAAGTGAGGACACCTTTGGTCTTTAACCTGGACGCAGGAACAGTCAGAGACTTCCTGTCTGAGGACCTCAGCCTCATAAGGGATCAAAAGTTCAGGAAGATAAGTTGGGGCCAGGCCATGTTTAAAAGTTATCAGTAAAATCTTAAAATCAATTCTGTAACAAATAGGCAACCAGTGGAGAGATGCAGGGCAGATACAGTCCCTTCTCTCAGTTTCAGTTCAAAGACTTGCTGCAGCATTTTGAACATACTGGAGGTGTTCTGTCTGTTTTTGGTTGAGGCAGGTAAATAAGGCATGACTAGGTGAGATGAAATAAAGGTGTGTATAATCCTTTATGTATTTTTGAAATTCAGTACAGGTCTGATTTTAGCAATGTTCCTTAAATGCAAAAAGCATGACTGGAAAATAGTGGTTCAACCTGGATCCGGTTCATGAGGGTTTTTGCCATTTTAAGCACTCACTGTTTGGTCGCTCTTTCCTGGGGAAAAATCCTCTGCCGCACAGGAAGTGATACGTTTTACATTTTTGGCTTGTATGGGATGAACAGAAGAAGAACTGGGGCGTATGAGCAGTGATAGTCATCATGGCTGAACAGACAAAGAGAAGAGCAACACCTACAGAAACTCAAACTCCATCAACAAGGATGAGGATGGACATCACAGTCCCGCCCATACGCTGTTTTAGTGACAGGTGATCTCTGGATCTCTGAAGTGCAGTGCAGAAACACCACAGACATGAGTGCTCAGCACTAGAGATGGAAACAAACAAACAAAAAAGAACCTAGAGGATTAGCACCTCATTTGCATAGCACTTTCAAAACAGATTTACAAAGTATTTTTCAAATAACTCAACAACAACTCAGACATGAAATATCAACCATAGTGACGGTGATTGTGGGTAATTTTTTTGTTTTGATTTGAAACTTCTAGTATAGGTTTTAGTGTTAAATTGACTGTTTTTGGTTGGTTAATAAAGATAAAAGTAGCATTTGTCAACACTCAGCCTTTATTTGCTTCAGGTTTCGAAGTAAGCTGGGTAAATTGCAGTGTTTTCAACTCCCCCTCCTCTCTTGCAGCAGTAGTCATTTACTTGCAGTGGTGGTGTGTCTGGGCTCTGCTTGCTGCATACCATATGGATTCATTCTTAAACAGCCTCTGGATAGATCCTTACAGACCTCAGTGTCCCCTGTTGCTTTGTTTCACTTCATTCTTGCACTTGCGCCCGGTTTCTCCACATCCCTGCCTTTCCAGCCCGTCTGTCTCTTAAAGCTGTTTTGCTTGATGTGTCTGTCACTGGTGCTGTCTTTGTCTCTTAAACTAAATTAGTAATTCTGCTGGAGGTCTTTGTCCAAGCCAGCATGTATTGCTTTGAAGGAACACTGCAACATTTACTTCCCCAGACTGAGACAAGATGTTTGATATCTTTTCACCTCTGTATGTCCACTGCTTTGATTCCTATAAGTAGCATTTCATGTTAGCTTAGCATGAAGACTTAAAGTCTACAGGAGTCATTAGCCTAGCTGAATCAAAGTGAAAAAATAAGCCTTACAACAACTCCAAAGCGGTCTTATTTACACAGTGCATCATGTGTATTTGAAATACAAAAAAAAAAAAAACCCAAAAAAACAAACACATAATACATTGTGTATACATACACTGATCCTCCACCAGGAAAGGATTAGGTGACAATAACATTTTACCCTGTTTGTCATGAGCAAAAGTTAGCTAACAGTTCTGTTCAGTCAAGCAACACAACGTGGTTCAGGCAGCTCAGACTTTGGTGAAGGTTAACCATCCAAGACAAATTTGAGGTTTAAGTTGGACTTTTGGTTATAGATTGACTAGAAAAACTTTCACTGAAAATGAAAACTTCCCTCAGACAAGAAAGTGTCTTGGCAGGAGTTGAGGATTGAACTTGGATCAGCAGAGTTGAGGGTAAATATATACATCCGGCCTCTCCCTTAACCTCCAAATCTTTCCTTCCCACCTTGTTTTTTCAGCATTAAACTTTCTGTCTCGAGTTGTGTCTCCTCTGTGTCACACTTTCAGGTTTCAAGTTTCAAACATATTTCTTGGAGCACATCACTTGCATTTTCAGACATCTTGCTAGCTTTGTGAAAACAGGCTGAACAGTAAGGAGTGTAAGGGTCAAAGTCACCAATGTTTTTAATATACTGTACATAACAAATATCTGTTATATTGTCAATATTTGTAATATGCAGAAGAAACTCTGACGCACCACTCTTTCAGCTGAGTCTAATATGTGTAAAGTTCATTTTAATGAATACAAAATGAAAAATAGATCCATGCATGAAAAGATATTGCTTTGTCCCAGGTTTGGTGCAAGCCTTGGCTCTCAATTAGAAGGTTAAATATTCAAATGGGATTTATTTTGTTGTTTCAAATCCCCTACCATTCACTGTTCTGCTCCACAGAGCATGAATGAGGATAACTATTCAATACTGGCCATTAAAAATGCTATTAAAGGCTGTTTATATTGTGTTTTCTTGAGGTCAACCAATAAAAAAACTTATATGGCAAATACCTTTAAATGGGAAAGAGCTTAAGACAGAGAAAGAGTGGGTGGACTGACAGCGGGGGGAAATGAAGGTCACCATGGCAACAGACTTGGGGTCAACAGGTCATTTTTATTCAGTGTTTTATAACCTTTATTTAGCTCTGCTGAGACTGCTTTGTAACACTGTGATTTACACTCATCCAGTTACACACCTTCACACTGGGAACCGCCCACTACAACCACAGTCTTCAACTGGTGGCCACCGCAGCTCCACTGGAGAGCTGAGTGTTTTGCTAAATGGCACCAAAGTAATTACCCATTCACTCCTGCTGGCCATATTTTCCCAGTTTTTCAAACTGACAACTTTACAATCTCAAGCCAACCTCACTGACCTTTAGGCCGCTGCTGTCCAACTCCAATAATACAAAGACATAAAGAGATATTTTCAGGGTTTGTTTTTATTATAGCTGTTTTTTTTATTATAGCGTTTTTTTACATAAATAAAGAAAAAACTTTATGTGGCAAGTACTGTAGCACAATAAAGTCTAAAAGGGTAAATTGCATTAAATTTAAGATTAATTTTCAGAATCGCAATATGCTAGTGTAGAAAATCAATGTCCTCCAAATGTGATCATTTGTTTGAAAGTCAGGAACAATAACTGCCATTTACCCAAGTGTCATTATTTTATAACCGTGTCATGCTCACTTGAGAAGTCTTTGTCGCACACCAATATATCATACCATTCTGAAGCAAAATTCATCACAGTTCAAGGGAGCCTATCTTTTTAATTTCTGTATTGATCTGGTCTCCTCATCACTCACAGCATCCAAAAATGAATTGCTATGTCATCTTCTCCCAAAGTGCTTTTAACTGGAGAAATTCCACAATAAAGTTCGCTAACTAAGTAAAGCCACATTGCTCTTCTCCTCTTCACTGACACATCGTTCACTGTAAATTGCTCCTCCATTTTTAATTGACCAATTTCTAATGCTTTTGAAGAGCCCACCACATTTCTACTCTGTAATGGCTAAAAAGCCGTTAAATAAATGTAAAATTATTGATTGAAAAAAAAAACTCAAAATAATAGGTTAACAAAAAACCTATAGGATTACAGTGACTGGAGTGAATGTAATTAGTTACTTCCACCCTTGATTAACTCTGTCATTACTTATTAACCTGCTGTGTTTTGCAATTGTATATGCATGCAGTCAATGTTGTCATTAAAAATGCACATTATCTGTCATAGTGAGCACTGAGAGCAGACAGCTCCATCAATCAAGAAGTGCAGGTATTTTCCGGCCATGTAATCTTAAGTAATTTGGCTGCAGCCCTGCAGACATTCATCATGCTCTCTGTGCTTAAAAATTTATCAGGCCGTGTCTTAGTGCTAATGTCAGTCAAACAGAGCCAGTTATTAAGGGGAACAAACAACAACAACACTACGCCTGAGTCAGACTCTTCACCCATCTGGTGCACAAAGGTTGTGCAACACTAAAGCAACGACTTGACCAAAGTGCAGCAGAAGGAGCAAGAATGTGACAAATGTATCCATGCATATCAAATAAGTCAAAATCTGTCCTAATGCTGTCTTCCCCTGACAAATCAGATTTGTGCAAGCCGTGCCACCGCACGTCTGCATCATCCATCTCCGCCCTTGATAGCTGCAAATAGAGGCAGGGGATCCTCCAATCAGAGAGCGGGGGGAGTCAGTGAAGTGCAATCGACTCAAACAAACAAGGCGGAGGTCAGTGAAAGCACAGATTTTAATTATGTTAGGGCCGTGTGCAACATTTTGGGTCGACTGGAAGCTGACAGCTAGCAGACAGATGTGTTAGTGCTCAAAACAACTGAGGTGCTGCTGCTTCTCATACCCTCACATCTAGTAAGAGTGGTAAACCGTAATTCATTAGGCATTAAAGGAATACGTCACACAAAACTATATTTCTATCATTTACTCACCACAGGTTGTCTTGAATGATGTCTTGTCTTGATGAAAAAAGTTGGGTATCACTGTATTTATATAGTTAAAGTTAATATCGCAGCATCAACTTTGTATCAACTAAGGATCAACCAACTTTAACTGATACCAAGCTGACACTTTAAAGTCAGCTGATAGTTGACTGATACTAGTTTATTTACTTTAGACAAGTTGTCATAAAGTATATAATTGACTCGGTTGTGAAATTCAACTAATACAAAGGCTTCTTCCATCAGCATTTTTGGAACAAATGCGGTCAGCTTGGTGCCATGATTGGGTTGATTGTATTTGTTCTTCTACCAACAAAAGTACATGAGGCTTATTTGACTGAGCAACACATTTGGATTCTGTGCGATTCTCAGCAATGTGTTTAAATCATGTCATTATGTTGATTTAAAACAAAACAAAACTTCTGGGTGATTTGATGACACAGGCCTGTGGTGTTTGTTAGTAACTTCTTGCTTGCAGAACTGTCTTCTTTGTTGTGTATGAAAGGGAAGGATTTTCTTGTCATAATAATAATGGATCGTATGTACAGTATGTAACATTTTAATGAATTTGTAGATAGCAATGGAATTATGGCTACAGTGTGACTAGCTAGCTTTAGCTTTGTATATTAGGTCCACAATGGGCAGAAGCTAACTTGCTGTTTAACTCCATTTTAACAGATATGTCTACAGTCTTTAGATCCTTTGTTCTCCATAAGGCATGGGATTAAAATGGGACATTCATGACAATTCAACATGAGTAAACGGTACAAAATAAATAGTTTTTGGGTGAAGTATTTCTTTAAATATTTAACAGGCATCAAGTCATCTGACCATGATTATCAACCTTTACTGGCATTCAGCAGGAACTGCAGCAACATAGTCAGAAATCGTCTCCCTTGTACACCAGACTCAGAGGTACAGTGGCCTTTAATTGACATAAACCTAATATCAGTTTCACAATAGAGTGAGGTTTGCTTGCTAATGAGAGCTCAGATTGAACAGAAGCATTGATTGAAGAGGTGATGTCACAACGCTGAGGACTGGAATAATCAAACTGCTTTATTGCAGCTGAACTGTGTGGTGAAGCCGTTCTCTCTGTACTGTACTCCATGAGTGAGCTGTGTGAAGTGTTCGTACATGACAGAGACATGGTGAGTATGGGCTGGAAATCTCAGCACCTGCCAAAGGATAACTTGATAGGCAGCCCTGTCAAATCCTCACAGATACCTTAAGGTCATTTTGTGCAGCAGTCATGCAGCACTAAAATCATCGAGGATAACACATAAAGGTTTCAAAACTTATTTCCAGTGTGGTCCTCTTTTAAACAGACAAGGATTCACAGGCTGGCCGAAAGACTGGAGGAGGGAAAAGAGGAGAGGAGGAAAAGGAGGAGGGAGGAATTGAGAGAGGAGAAAGACAGGTTGGATGCAACAAAAACCACTTGATAAAGATGGATGTGATAAACAAGCATGCAAATTGAAAAGTGGAGTGATGGATTGTCAGGTTTTGTTGAACAGTGGTTTGATTAAAGTGGAGCGAGGTTTAAAACCATAAATGACATTCTGACAAATGATGAATGAAACACAATGGTGCTAAAGCGTGTCTCTTTATCCAATCAGCACTCTCCACCTGTTTGTGTTTCAACTCTGGCCTTGTCTCTTTTTATTCTGTTATCTGATGGTCATGTGTGTATGTGTTGTGTGCTTGCTTTAACTGGCTCCTAGCTTTGAAAATTTCTCATCAGGCATATTAAAGATTTATTCGTCTCTTGCTTGCATTGCTACTAAAATCATTTGAGAATTTATCACTCTGTTTTTCAGTTCACATGCAGTTGCATCGCCCCCATTCTTATTTCATTTACTTCCACCTTTCACACTGAAGAAGAGGATGGAGAGATATAAAGTGGTGGTTTTCAATCTTTTTGGGCCTGACACATACCAAAGGTCAAACTCAAATCTCTGTGTGGACTCTCATTATATTGTATTTAAAGTTCTCAAATAACACTGGTACTAAAACTAAACTATAACTAAAAAACTAAAACTAAACTAAACTAAAAGACCTATGAAAAAAAGATTAAAGGGACGGTAAACTAAAATATGTAATTTTTTATTACAGTGTTTTTATGGTCATTCCTGGGTTTAGGAAGCATCATGCAACCATGAGAAAGATCGGTTTTGCTGGGGATTAAAAACTACATTCACATGTAAGAGTGGAGTGATTCAATCAGAAACGTTCTTATGTTGCCAACTAATCCCCAAATTCTACATGTTACTAAATTCATAGTGAGAATATCCCAAAACATCACTTTAGGGAGTTTCAGATAATGTAAACATAAATTCTTCCAATTCTTTTCTTATAATCTGCATGTGTTTCATTAGCATGCAATTAATAAAAGTTTTACACTACATCTAATGTTAATTGGCTCTGACCCTCCAATGCAGAACTACAGCGTAGTGTAGCTACACCATAGTGGCCTATGCTTCAGTATAATTTGTCCTTTCAGCAAACTAAAGATATCAGAGGAGATGTGGGATGGTGTCAGTCGTAAACTTTCTCACATCAACTCTGCTGCTACAAGCCTCCAAAGTTTACATTTTTATCAAGTTAGCTCTAAAGCAATGTTAGCTAGGCAACTTTAGCTAATATGCTGTTGCAGCCCCAGTCAGACCTGTAACTCTTTCAGTTCCAACAAGCAGGACATTTTGACTTTGATGAACAGTTGGTTGGTCTTACCAGAGTCCAGACGATATGAAAGCCCACCCAGCCCTGCTGGAATGGATTGCTGTAGAAAATGTAGCTGCTAAAACTCCATTTTATTACAATTTGTAAAACTTGGTGGATGATGAAGAAAGAGCTCAAGAGAAGTGCTAAATAAGAAAATTATCATTTTAATTGGGTTTACCATCCCTTTAACACCAACTACAACTGAAAAAATCCAAATACAGTTTCATTTTTTATGAAATAACCAATATAAGTGAGTGGTTACATAGATTATATTGCTGTGAAAATGAACTGAGCAGAGGTGAACCCAGAAGTAGAGACAAGGAAAAAGGTGATGAGGGAATCAATCATGTGATGAAGACAGATGAGGATGAAGACATTTTCAATGCTTAAATAATTCACTTTTGATGACTTTGTTTTCCAAGGTGCTGTAGAAGAATCATGATGTTAATCTAAAACACAGTTTAGCTGAAAGTGCAGTGGTTGAATGAATCTGAAGGATCAATTTTCACATGCAGAACAGTGAAATGGGCCTATCTCTATTGATGCATGAAAATTTACACTCCTTCAGTATTGACCCTGTAAGAGAACTGACCGTTTGATTCCCCTGTAAGGAAGAGACAAAGAGAGAACAGACTCCTTATTAATGCGCCTCTCATGCCAAGCAGTTAAAGTAGTGCGGCCCACATTTTGGGCACTTCAGCCACCAGTCCTCCCCAGAACAAAGTATAAAAAAACAGTCATTATGTTTAATAACACTGAGATACATTTGATGCAGTCGCCTTAAAATTTCTTCACTAGACCTCACAAAAGAGAGAGTTTGGTTTTACAACTTGGCTCTGGGGCATGAAATGAGACTTTTAACCACCAACCACTTGGCTTAGTCATTACTGCAGCGCTCCCACAGTTAATTAGGTTAATATTGTGAACTTGACAGTCTCCAGAGAGAGGTTGTGACTTTGTTGTAAGCCCACTTCTTTTAAAAGCACTATGGGAGTTTTATGTGGAGGAGGTCCTATAAGATCATCTTTGGAAAACTGTGTGTAATTCCAGTGGATGTTGCAGAATGGATTGCTGTGATTTCCCTAAAATTGCTGTTTTCGCTCTATTTATCTTTAAATATTTTACCATTTTCAATCATAAGAAGTAGAAGTAGAAGAAGTAGAAGTCTTCAGTGATTCCCTACAGTGTCTTTGTCAGAATGGCAAAGTCTCTGAAACAGCCTCCAGACCACCATGAGACACTAAAGCATCTCATTGAAAAGGCCTGTTCTCATGGGATTAATACATACTGAGGAACATGTGTGTGATGAAATGTGTGTTGTGGATGATTTTGATCACATGTCAATCTGCCAGAAAATTCCAGGTTTACTTATAATTCTAATCTCTTGCGCATTGAACTCTTGGTAAATTCAGCTGTAATATGTTTATGGT
The DNA here is from genome assembly GCA_900302615.1 of Holocentrus rufus. Taxonomy (NCBI): domain Eukaryota; kingdom Metazoa; phylum Chordata; class Actinopteri; order Holocentriformes; family Holocentridae; genus Holocentrus; species Holocentrus rufus. The sequence continues at coordinate 14,581 of OMLF01010145.1, forward strand.
TCCTATGTGATGGAGTCCATAGAGGAAGATTTTGGGAACGCATTTTCATTGGAAACTTCAAACTTTGCTTTGATAGTTAAGGAAGTTGTAAATAGTAAAATCCTAAATATATGTCCTTCTTAAACAATGTGTTTTAAGAGAGGCATCTTAATTACAAGTTTAACCTACCGGTGTCAGTGGTAGGGTTGATACTCAAAAACAGTGACAAACATTGCAGTGACTTCAAAAGTAATCGTATTATTTGTATCATCACCTCCTGAAAGCAGTAACTTGTTGCCCACCTTGCAGCCTCAGGAGTGAACTCCGTGCGCCACAAAGCTGGCAATTTATTCCATGCATTTCCATCCTACTCAGAGCATCTGTTGGTTTGGTCTGTTGTTCCACTGCACCGCTGGACTCTCACCTATATGGCTTCAAGTGACTACATGCCACACTGCATGATTGTACATCATGCATATGGAGGTTAATATGTGTATCATATTTCTTGTGCTGTCCAGCTAGATCGAAATAGATGTAAACTGTTGTTGATGTGTTCTTGCGCCAATGCCACAATTTCCTGTACATTTATTACAGTTAAGCATGTCAGCATGTGTGTCAGATTTTTACTTAAAAACTCCAGTTAGATGAGCTGTTGAGTCTTTTGCAAGATATTATCTGAAACATCCCTAATGAAAAGGTCATTTGGCAATCTGGTGAGACAATACTATTTTTTTTTTTAAGTATTTCATATTGCGGTGTTGGTTGGGGAAGGAAAATGTGCCATGGGGTGGTTTCTGGTAAAGATGACAGGAGTGATATGTTTTAATGAGTTTGGGCTCCAGGGCAGGACTAAAATATGCTCAAAATGACCCCCAAGCTCAGAATGTAAAAACCTTTGGTAGAGTGGAGCAAATAGCCCGGGGTTACAGTCCTGTGAGACAAGACAGTAAGATCGGTAGACTTTTGGAAGACAAAACTAAATTATATCACAGTCTTATTAGATTCAGGAAGTAGTCTTGTTTTGGATTCCTCTGAACCAGGGCTTAATTTGTGCCGGTACCTGCCGGAACAGGATCCGGGACTTCCCGGTTTTTGACTGCCTGTGTTCTGGTACCTATTTGCATGGATCTGGCACCTCGAATTTTTCGGAGCACATAGGGCCTCCTATTTTTTCCTGGTTTATATCCCATTTAAACTTTTCATTACAACACTTAATTTGGATCATCCCTAACCAAATTGGTAGATTGCACCGCCTCATCCAGAAAGGTGATCCAATTAGATATTGCGCTTTGTAAATCATCATGATACGTTTCTGTGCGCTTGCCCGCATGATTTGAAAAGTGAAAACGAAACGAAAAACGAATGTTTTTTCTTCAGGAGTCGGGACAGAGAAATCATCAGTGCAGAAAAGTAGCAGCTGCATTGAACAGGATCAGTGATCATCAGTCGGCCCCAAAACTGGAGCTGCCGATCTGCATCAGCTGTTCATATACCATAAACATACCTAAGTGGAACTTTTTGTACATTGAGGTATGCTCGGAGAAGAATTCCCTGTGTGCTACTGAATGAAGAATAAATAAGACTGTGTGATGTGTGCAACCAGAGGATTTGTTTTCAGTTTGTGAAGATGCAAGCTATGGTAAGACCACCTCAACACACAGCCTGTCACTGTGCAGCACACCTGTATGAGGTGGCCCCATTTTGTCATACAATAGGTTAATAGTGGTTGGGGACGGGAAAAAACATGATTTGCTGCAATCAAGTTCAAATTTGGCCAACTGTTTGCATTCTGGCACCTCCTGGTTTACAAATTAAGCCCTGCTCTGGAGTGTACTAAAATCCTAAAGCTAAAGATGTTTTCAGTATTTATTGCCTTTACTGGACAGTTTAAAGTTGAGAGAGACCAGGAAGGGGGTGGGGCATGTGACATGCAACAAAAGTCCTTGGCCTGATTCAAACCTAGGACATCTCTGTGGATGACGGATGACAGCTGTCACATTATTCTAAGGCTCATGTTTTATCTACATAGAAATGTTTCACAAAGTTAAGATTAATGTGCAATCCATCTAAGCCATGTCCACCCCTAATGAGCCTTGCATCATCGTGGAGGCAGAACACCTAAAAGAAATTTCCAAAAACTAAAAACATGCAGAATTGTAATGTGAGGCGATGTGTATTATGATTGCAAAACTTTTATCATGCCACCATGTGGAAAGCTGAGGTTTTATTTTCCAAACATATTGTGCTTCTCATTTGAAGCCAGTAAAAGTAAAAGCCAGCAAGAGTAGGAGGCAGATTGACCCTGAAATTCAACTCCACCAAGTTGTGCAGGTTGGTATTATATTTGTTGGGATGTGTTCTGAGGGCAGCATTGCATCTAACCCTAACCCTCTAACCGTAACCCTAATCCTAACCCCTACCCTTACCCTTAACCCTTAGTCTATACCATGCAGTGCTGCCCTCAGGACACATTCCAATAAATGTAATACCAATCTCCCCCAGTTGTAGACCACGGATAATGCTAATTACCTACTGATAAGTGCCCTCAGCAATATACACACAGTCCTTCTTGTTTAGGTGGTAAGCAACAGGTTAAGCAAACCTAAATGGCCCTAACTATTGTTAGTCAATGCACTATTGAAGAATTAAAATTAAAACATTCAAGAACTGGTTTGTATTTTGTTAACTTTACTTTCAAAGTTACTGCGCTTTGGACTGAGGCGATGGTCAGGTCTTCCATTATGATAACAGAGTCTCCTCAGTTGTGGCATTGTGGGATTTCTTTGACTGTGAAGGAATCAGAAGCACATCATCAAATCAGCACACACACTCCACTCTTCCATCTCTTCCTCTACGCTGGCAGATCACTTGTATAAACTGAGAGTAAAGCAAAAAATGTTTTTTGTTGAAAATGGACAACCAAGGTGTCTTAGTGCCATACCTTTTACCTGTGTGAAGGTAAACTTTTAGAGTAAAATAGCTCTGCCCTGAGACCTTGTATTTTTTTATATTTGTATATGTTGTAATGGTATATAATTTCCTGCTTCCTTTTTTTTGATTTGTCAGCTGTTGTTTTGCCAGGTGTTAGATTTGCTTGTAGTGCTATCTGAAATGGCCACCCATCTGTGACTAGAATGCCTGATAACTATTCAAAGTCCCGTAGAGGTTTGTGATCCAGTCCAAAACCAACTGCCTGTGTTTTCCTCTTTTTTTTGGGCTTCTCTGGCTGCAGGTCAGCATCGCCAGGAGTGGTGGAACAGTTGTCCTGTTGTCAAGAGAGGAGCTGCTACAGGAGGTCTCCATTCTAGCCCTCTGCAGGCAAGTGGTTTTATGAGGACTATAACAAACTGTTTTGTTGCGCATATATGAGTAAACATTCATGTGTGGCTCTGTGTATCTTACCTCTCTGGGATAGCCTTTACTCCCCTTTAGCCTCTACCCATAGGCAACCAGCCATCCCTCCTGCCTGTCAGAGGCCCTGTAATGATTTAGTAACATTTCTCTCTTTTAATGGAGCTCCTACTATTTGTAAAGCTGAAGCAATTTTGATGCATTTACCTTGATTTGCCTTGTGACCCCAAGCTTTAAACTCAAATTTGTTCTGTTTATGTCTCCATGCTGCCGACAGCTGTGGCTGGAGGCGTAAGACATGTTTTCAGATTGTCCATCCATCCATCCATCCGTCTGTCCCAATCTCGTGAATGTGATTTCTCCAGAATGCACGGAGGGAATTTGTTGGGGAAACCCCAGAATGCACTGGCCAGGAGTATATAGTTATCAACAACAGGCTCCCCAGTCAGAGGGAGTAAAGGATGGCACTGCACAGGGACTTGTCAAACCACAGGAATTTATTCCAACTTAAGGGGAATGTACACACATGTCTATGTGGGTGTGGTTCTGGAGAATGAAATAAAGGAAATCAGTAAATAACAAGCAACAAATGCACAACTGAAGTAATAAATGTAAACATAATATCATTTCAAAGGAGTTACAAATTAAGACAAATGTCAATGGAAATAACAGTAAAGGAGATAAACATTAGCACAGCCTGTAACTTGCATAATGATAATCACCAGCATGCATCTCCTTCAGCATTGAACAGACAGAAAAAAATCGGTACCTAAATGTCCCTGGACTTATAGATGGTGGTGCATGTTATGTGCAGGTCTTTAACCTGTCATGAGTGCCCAGTCCACTCTTAACCAATCAACAGGTGCATGAACACTGCATGCAACCCTTGTGATCACACCCCCTTAAACCTGATTGGCTGGGATCAGTGGGTGGGCTCCCCACTCAGATACAGCTCACATACAGGAAGTCTGTTGGCACCCAGGATTGACTGACTGTTGTATAAACACAAAGTATTAGATTTGGACCTGTGTGGGGGGAGTCTGAAACAGAATTTCTTCAAATTCAGCGCAAATGTTTGTTTGGACTCAAGGATGGACTCATTGGATTTTGGTGGTCAAAGGTCAAAGGTCATGGTCAATACGACCTCAGGTCCATCTCATTGTTGTGAACACGATGTTTCCAAAATGCCAGGAGGGAATTTCTCTAACACAGAATTTGACACAGTTGTCCACTTGGTTCTTTACTTACAACAGCAGGTTATCCAGGCATTGCATGGGAACAGTAATACACAATAAATACACATTAGAAGAGGGAAATATATATCTAATTCTATTTCTTTCTATTCTTTTTTTGAACACTGTGTCTGTGCCCCTTTGCTTTTAAAAGAACTTGTGTCAGTAAAAAATGAATCTGACTGAAAACTCTTTGGGTGAGTCTCCCAATGTGTTGTAGCTGAGTAATCTGCTCTAACCTGGTGTCCCTTCCTGGTCACAAAAGGTTCGTAACTCCAGCCTTTCTACGGGTTTTAAACTATGGAGACATACTCTGCATGAATACCACTTCAGTCTGCATGCTGGATTCTGTTCATCATGGAGTCTTGAAGTTCAATAAGAGTTGTTCTACTTACAGAATTATTGTGTCCTTTACAAAGTGTGTGCTGGCTGTCCCCTAACCATCTGTAGACGAGTTCACTGGTTCTCCTTTATTAAAGGGAACATTGTTTGGCAGCTGCCAACATACCTTTAATCCTTTTTGGTCAAACTACAGTTTACACTACCAGCAGCTATTTTTACTGTCTGTGCCTTATGCATGAACTGAGTGAGTGTAAAAGAGCTTTTATGTCTCCAGCTCCAGCTGCCTGCAGTGTACTTCAGAAATCTCTTGGGTTTCAGACACAAATTACCCTAAATGAGTTCAAATTTCAGGTAATTGGCATGTTAAACTCTGTGTTGCACAACTGCAATTGTTCTAATGTTACGTGTTCCTCTGCTAAGTTTAATTTCTCTCGGTTTATTGCCATGCTCCTCTGTTTTTACTTTTCGTGCCTGATTTTGTGTGTCTGATTTTCATAAACTAAATAGGTTGCCATTCTTGGCCAAGACTCACTGAAAAAAAGAGATCTTGGTCTAAAGAACCAAAAGTAAAGGTTAAATAAACACATAAATAAAAAGATCATGTCGGCTATTTGATATTTCACAAGCAATGAACCAAAGCTGTATTCTTTTTATGCCTCTAAATTACCATAAATCTAGCTGTAAGACAAATGAAAGACTCTTAATCAGCTTTGGTAAAAAATTTATTATGCCTGAAGGAAAATTCCATGGCAACCCACAAACACAGTTCACATAGCAGCAAACAAACAGGTCACACCCTGTGTGCCCAAATGAAATCCTGGTGTTGGTTCGGTCATTTCTTCACACACAGAGAGGGACAAATCCAAACCCCGCAGCCAGATTACAAAACAGCAGGAAGTGAGAAAGAAAGACTCACCATCATCAGATCTTTTCTGTCTCTCGTATCTTTTATATCCTTTAGGTGCACTCACACTCACAACACCTTATATTTCAAATAAAACATTTCAACGAGAAAGAAACACCCAAAAATAATCATTTCAAACCTTTTTGCTGCCCTGGTGTGGTTTAAAAGGAGTTTTTTTTATTATTATTATTATTTTTATGATGGATAATGTGGATGCATCATGCTATGTTAGGTCAAACTCTCTCTCTCTCTCTCTCTCTCTCTCTCTCTCTCTCTCTCTCTCTCTCAGGCTAAATCATTTGAGTCAGGGTTATAGGTTGAACATAATGGCTGTTGCCTTATCCTCTGTTCAGAAGAAAAGTGGTGGCTACAGCTCCTTTAGATCCTTTAGAAAGTCTTGTTTTCTTTGTTGGATCATTTCATCTCTTCCCCACCAGACATTCATCTGATTTACATATTGTAATGTGACAAATTAAAAACATCAGTCATCAGTTATGTGAGCACAATCCGATGTGCTTTTGTTCTCCTAACTCACTATTATTAGCATCTGTTTTGTTTGTCGTCATTTTTGTCGTTCTTGTGTCAGCTGTTTATTATAGTGGATCAGTACAGTTTGTTGTTGCTGAGATTATTTTTATTTTATTAATTTTTTTAACGTGATCTGGCCAGCTTGATTCAGTGTATCTGCTGCTGGGTTTTGTCATGAGTTTGTCTTCATGCATGGCTGCATCAGTGTCAGGCTTCTCATGACGCTTCAAATGGCTCTTGCTTTTTATTTGTAGCTTTGCTTAGAAAGCGACAAAAGCTACTTGGTGACTTTGCACATGGGCGGCCCCATGATGAAGGCCAGACGTCTCAGCTTTGCAGATTCCGAGACCCAGAGATCATGTGACGCTGGTGTTTACCGGCCCGGCTGGACAGAGCGCTCGCTCGCTGCTGGATTTCACTCTGGAGTTTGGATTCATCGTGTTCTGCAGGCAGAGAGGATTCTCCACCAGTGACCACAACACCACCCGAGTTTTCTTTGGACAAACAGGGTGAATCTGTAGTGTCTCCATTACTTGGAATGAGACGCTCTCCTCTGCTGCAGCCAGACTTTGTAATTAGGCCGATAAGACAGGATATTCTCACATAAAAATCTTGCCGAGTGCAGCTTGAACATCATGCAGAGCAGTTGAAAACAATCCGGCTGACTCATCCTGGCACTTTCACAGCAGTGTTGATTAATGTGAACTCTCCCTGAAGAAGTAAACCTGATAACATAAAGCGGCTAAAAAGTAAAAAATTATAATGACTTGGGCGTGGAGAAGTGCTAATTACCGGTTTGCTCTCTGCCTCTTCCTCATTCATTCTTGTTCATTCTTTTCCTCCTTCAGTCTTCATTCATTGACACTCTCCCTCTCCCTCTCCGGCCCTCCCTCCTTGCCTCATTATACTCCTGGAGCGATACCACACCATCATGCCTCTCGTCTGCCTCTCTCTCTCTCTCTCCTGTTGACGGGATTATTTTAGGATTTTGGGACGCCAGGGGTTTAGGCTATCCGGCTGAGAATGAGGGAAAAAGGAGAGCAGCAGGAGGAGGAGGAGAAGGAAGAGGAGGTGAATGGGTGGAGGGTGGACTGGATAATGAGATTGATGCTATGGGAAGAGGATGCAGTCGGCCTAATGGGATGATCAGTGATAGAAAGGGAAAGAGGACGAGCTAATGATGAGAAATGGTGTTAATTCAATCTGGACGGCGGAGGAGAGGACAAACCACTGTTGTCACATTATTGTGTTCTCGGTCTATGTCTACTCACACACACACACACGCACACACACACACACACACACACACAAACTACTGGAGGAATACCTGATTAGCATGTACGCTGTTTTTCACCATTCATTCACATATTTGTACTGGGAACTGCCCAGTACACCCACAGTGTTCTACTGGGATTCATACCACCTGTGGGAAGTCGTTTTAACATTTAACATTTAGCTTACTATCTGGAAATATTATCTACAAATGCATTTTGACAGGTCATAATTACAGTGTGACGAGTCAGAATGATAATTGAAGGTAATATGTGATTACAATCTGACGAGTAAATATGATTACTGAAGATATCTTTTAAGATATATACGATGATGTCACAGATTTCGTCATTCAACTTCAACATCACATTCAACAGAGAAAGTAGAAACGACTCTGAGCTGCACAAGCTTGGCGTAACATCTGACATAAAATCTCTAATTGCATTTTGACTAATCAGAATAACAATTTAAGATATCAGTTTGAATACATTTGAGCTAGAACGAGAATAAAAGGTATCTCCAAAATACGTGCAGTCGAGAAGAAGAAATTGATAACTAGTTTATACATACTGTACATCAAAAGGAATTTTGACTACTAAGCACCACAGTTTGAGATATTTCCTCTTCAGTCTGGAGCAGTCATAATTCCATTTCAAGATGTGGGGATTTAAAGATATCTTCAATTGAAATCCTGAGTGTTCAAATTAAAATCTCAAATTTGAGTTATGACCAGTGTTGGGACTAACGCGTTATTAAGTAACGCGTTACAGTAACTACGTTACTTCTGCGGTAACGAGTGCTGTAACTAATTACTTTGTCAAAATCAGTAACGCGTTTATCATTACTGCGATTTAAACAGGCTCGTTACTCGTTACTTCACGTGCATAACTCAGGACTACAGTTTCCGTGGTGGACGTGAAGCACACGTGACGCAGCGACGTGCAAGTGAATGGATGAAAACAATGGCGGCAGTCGACGACAGTCCAGGCGTGGGGTTTCTCTCATGGAAATATGCACATTATTTTTCCTTTCTGACGGTAAAAGACAAGAGGAGGAATATTGTGGTGACCTGTAATCTATGTGGAGGTTCGAAAACTCTATCCACATCAAAGACTAGCAATTCTAATCTGATGAAACATCTTCAGAAACAACACGCATCTACCAAGCTAGTTGAAAAAGACCCTGAAGGTAACACAGGTGATGCTGCTGGTAACGTTAGCTCCGCTGACGCTAAAGGAGGAGCCACTCCAGCCAAACAACGAAAGCTTGATTTTACAAAGCCTGTTGCACAGTCTATAACCCAGACACAGCTAAACAGACTGATTGCCAGGTATGTTGTGGAAGACATGCAACCTATCTCAACGGTTGAGTCCCCTACTTTCAGAGAACTGGTTAGCAAAATACCTGTGCGAGGGAGAGACGGTGCTGCGCCAGCACCATGCAGAAAGACTTTTTTCCCGTTACCTGGACCAAGAATATGCTAACATGGAGTCAAAGCTCAAAAAGACATTTGATGAGTTAGAACATGTCTCCACAACAGCAGACATTTGGACTGCGCATAATAAAAGTTTTCTTGGCGTAACCGCACATTGGATAAATCCACACAACATGAAACGTGAGAAAGCAGCGCTGGCATGCAGGAGATTTAAGGGTCGACATACGTATGACAGTGTTGCAAGTGAGCTGGACAACATAAACTCATCCCATGGCCTATCTTTCAAAATCACAGCAACTGTAACAGACAATGGTTCCAATTTTGTCAAGGCCTTTCAAGTGTACCAGCCACCACCTGAGTCGGACGACTCTGAAGATGGGGAGGATGAGGCGACTTTTGTTTCCATTGGGGATGTGCTGCAGAATGGTGCTGCTGATGATGATGACGTGATTTCTTTACCTCCCCATCAGAGATGTGCATCACACACATTGAACCTCATCTCTTGCACTGATGTGGATAAGTGGCTGTTGTCAAAACCTGAAACGAAAGCCATTTACAGAAGTGCCACCACAAAATGTGCAGGGCTGTGGAACAAGGCCAGTCGTTCCACAGTGGCCGCTGAGATTGTGGACGACGTTATTGCAAAGAAGCTACTAGTACCTTGCACAACCAGGTGGAACTCGTTCTATGATGCTCTGGAGCGAATTTCTAAGATACCTTTGGTGGAGCTGAACACCCTCTCCTCCAAACTACAGTTGAAATGTTTCAATGAAAGGGAACATCAGTGTATCAGAGAGTACTGTGCTGTCATGCAACCACTTACTGTGGGACTAGACATTCTTCAGGGAGAAGACAATTGTTTTTACGGCACACTCCTACCCACACTGGAATCATTGATGACCAAGACTCTGGAAATGAAAAATGGTCTACAAATCCTTGTTGGGCTACCAGATGCAGTTATCCAGGTAAGAGATGTTATTTTCTTTTGTGTTTATTTTTAATTAAACTAATAACTCAATTGCATTTTTATTCATATTGTGCTGTTAGTCTTATGGGTGTATATAGGCTATGTGCGATTGATCTGTAGCATACAAGTGTATGCTGTTACTGTTTGAGATACTTTTATCCCAATAAATAAAATAAAACATATAGGCTAGGCCTACACGTTATTCTCAAATTAAAATACATTCTATATAAAACTGTGACATGCTGTTAATGTTTAATGCATTTGTTTTTGAAACAATGCCGAGTGTCTCATGCAATAATGTTTTTTTGCACTCTTGTTATGTGTCATTACAGGCAGTCAAAACAAGGTTTGCACGTGTCCTTGGAAATGAAGATGCTGTCCTGGCTGCTGTGACACTACCAAAATTCGAGCTTTGTTGGTTGCATGACCAGGAGCGGAAGGACCTGGCAAAGGCAAGTCTGCTGGCAGAGTGCCGAAAACTTCTCCCCGAGCAAGAGCAGCAACAACCAGGTACCAGCGCCACCGACACAACACAGCGCCCGGGTTCTAGCAAAGAGGATGAGTTCTTTTCCTTTGCAGAGAATGAGGAGGACACCTATGCCACTGCTGAAGCTGAAGTAGCCGAGTACCTCAAATCAGGAGCAACAGGGATAGACACTCTGAATCAATTTCCAATGATAAAGAAACTCTCTCTTAAACTTAATGCAGCCACTCCCTCCAGTGCCCCAGTAGAAAGGCTCTTTAGCCTGGGAAACCTGATTCTCTCTCCAAAGAGGAACAGGCTGTCTGATCACAAGTTTGAGAAGCTTCTCCTCTTGGTGGCGCTGGTTTTAGGGCTAGCAATGTTGATGAGCGCTGATATGATGATGGCATGTGTTTCTCCCAAGGGTGCTCCACAAGGTCAAGCAGGTTAATATTTCCAAGTGAAATTTCCAAGTGTGTAACTTGTAAAGCACTACT
>OMLF01010147.1:0-12835 GCA_900302615.1 Holocentrus rufus
CCTGACAGAGGAGAAAGTATATGAGATCCTGGACATCTGTGGAGAAAAGGAGGATTATTCCCCTCTGATCCGAGTAATAGGTCGGGTGTTCTCCAGTGCAGAGGGCCTGGTGCAGAGCTTCCGTAGGTCCAAACCTCAAACTCTGCAACGAGCCAGCCAGCTGCTCAGACTGGAGCCGATGATGATGAAGAGTGGGAGTAATGCAGCACCACTCTCACGCAGCACTGACTTGATTTGAATTTTCAGATTTTGCTTGCAGTGGCAAACAGGGATGAAAAGGATCCAACTTCAGTTTTTTGATTTTGCTCATCTTAAAATGTTTAAGTTTTATATAATGGCTTGATGTGGTTTGACTGTTTATTCATCTGCATGTACATGTTTTTGTTCATTTCAGCTGTTTTACTGACAAGTATTAGTGTTCCATTGACTATTTGATATACCTATGTGTTTGTTACTCTTTTGATGGCAGTTTGTCAAACGCCTTTCTTAAAATAAATATATGCACATGTACACGTACATGCGTTTAAAATCAAGTGTGATGATACGTTTAAAATGTGTGCTGTGTCCTCAGTAATTAATTTTATTTGAATGCCAATCAATGAAGAACTTAATATGTAATCATCATGATTGTGGAGTGATGAATGTGAAATTCCCTTGTAATAAAAGTACAGGGCACAATTATAAATTGCATCAACTTTTAGAGTAGAAAGGGCAGCATGTACACACAGAATATGCCCATAATTAAGCACAGATATGAGTTGATTGCACAATGGTTTCTATTTTAAAAAGACACCTGCTTTGCTCCTATATTCTTGTAGCTTATGAGCCAGTTGTAGGCTCGATGGTGTTTAAAAAAAAACAAAAAACAGTTGCTTTCAAGCCAGATTCCCAGGTATTCATAAGAAAATTAAATGTCAGTACAATTTAGGAAGTGAAAAATGGAATACTATAGACTACAGGTTCTTGTGAACAACAGTCTTATCAGCATTCAGGATATGTTTAAGATAGCAAGGATGCCTGGAGAATATCAAAAACTGACTGCAACCTAGTCGTGGGTTAGATTGGAATAAACCCAAATGCATGCAAGACTCATTCACATAAAAAATATAGATTATGAGCTTCTGTTAGCCAAATAGCCAATATGTTATTTATATAAATTGGGAAAAAAAACAATCCTGGACCTTAAATGGATCCTTGCTGGACCCCTTTAAGTGTTTTGTTTTTGGTCTTGTCCATCTGTGTATGTGTACAGCATACACAGCAATATAGCAACAGTTTTGATCTGATTTCACTGTCTAACATGTGGTGTAAAGGTTTGGATGGCATCCTCAAGCATATCATATTGAAGCTCCCAACTTCATTATGTCACAGGTCAGGCACAGGCAGATCGTTGTAGGTGAAACCAGCAACTTTACTGAAGCTGACGATCCAAGGTTCAATCACAGTAATCAATCCACTCAGGGAATAGCACAAAAACAGCAGGCAGAGGGCTATGTCAAATAGAGATACAGGCAGGACTGAAACTAAGCAGCACCAGAGACAATCTGGCAGAGAATGAGATGATGAGAAAAAGAGAGAGAGTTGGAATCATCTCATACTGGAACTGCTACTGCTTAATGACACATTACAGGTTTTAAAAGAAAGCAAAAATGCAACTTGAGTTTTGAAATATAGCTCATTAAAGCCCAAATCAAGGCATGTTTTTAATTTTACACACAGACTCAAGTCCATGCAAAGCAGCCTTTTATGTACAGATTAAATTAAATCAAAAACCACCATAAAGTGTCTTTATGTTGGGACACGATGACCTGCCCGAACAGTCATCACTGACACTAAAGCTACTGCCAATTCAGAGCTGAAATAAGAAAGTTCCTCCTACATAAACTTGATTTAAAAGTGTAACGTGCCACCACAATATATATTGTCCTTTCTTTTGTAACCTTATTGTTTCTCAAATACTCTCATGCAAATTGACATTAATCAAGATGCATAAATGATCAGATTATCAGATAACTGTCTATCTTTGTGAATAACCTTTTGAACATTAATGCAGACATCTTCGTAAATATCAACAAATCCGTATTAACCCAAATTTCATACTTTCTCAAAAAATTAGTTTATTATTATTGTTATTTGTTTATTTATTTATTTATTTATGTATATGTTTGAATTATATATTCCATATATTCCATTTATGGTAAAATTTGTGGTTACATTATGAAATGAATGGACTCTTTTAATGTTCTGTGCGAAATAATCCAACCAGAAAACCACAACTTGTCACGTAGCATTGATTCAAAAGTTTGCTATGTTGATATTAGAGGAAAAAAAGTTTATTGCATGCGCAATGTTATTTTGTATACACTGTTCTGTATGCGCCATGCTCAACCTGTTCATAACATAGGATTCGAATGAAAAAAAAAAAGGTTGGAGTTAGTACCATAGTGCATTGTGGGAAGTGGGTCCCAGGTTCCACCGCTGGCTGATGGTGAAGTCAAGATGGCTGTGAACGAAAGACAGAGGAAAGAGCATGTAGTAGAGAGGCCGCAAATGAAGTTTTAACTGAAAATCGTTCACCATTCCACGGAGCGTATAGACTCAGAATCGCGTTTCATTCAAGTTGTATTCATCCTGTGGAGGAACTGGTGCATTCACAAACACCGACAGAATAAACAACTGAGGATAAAGTCTCGTATGAATTCCGACGAGAAGGAGGACTGTGAGTGTGCGTCACCACAGGCCGAGATAAGCCCCGCGGGAGGACCCGAAAGGTGGGGACAGCATGAGGAAAGAGTCGAGGATGCTAGAAGAAGCGCTGCCAGTGCTAGCTAGCTACCTAGCTGCTACTTTTAGCTGTCTGGTTGTCATTGCTACATTATTTCAGTTTATCTGAATTTTGCTGCAAGAGTCCCTAACAGACATTAGTGCATTTTAAATCAGATGCTGCAGGCTTGGTAGTTCTGCCTGAATAACTTTTGAAATCAGGCCTAACATGTTAATGAGGATTTGCCATGTTAGCCTAGCTAGCTGACAAGTCAACGTCATTTCCTAGTTGTGCTTGCTAGCGGCTAGGTAGCGAGAGTTACCGTTAGTGAGGCAGTGTATCTACATTGAGCTGTACGATTTATGGAGAGCTGGGTATTTTCCCTGCTCAGGTGCCCCTCTATGGTTGGAGTGTAGAGTGATGATTGATTTCAACATTTGCGAAGTTAACAGTGTTAAACAATTAATAGTAGACACACAGTTAGCAGGTTGCACTGCCATCATTGATTGACCCTAATCAAAGCAAGGTTAGCTGGGTTGGTTGTATCAGCTCTTTTGTTGCTTTCGCGGCTATCATTTAATTTTCGCGATGCTTGAGGATCACACGCAATTTTTAATTGTAACAGTAGCTAGTGCTGCGAACTCTATTAAATCTTGACTCACAGTGCTGCAGCCAGCAGAGAGCTAGCTAACTGTATGTGTTGAGGATATCATGTCAACACAGGACAACTTGATCTCTGTTGCAATTCATATTGTTATTGTTTGTCCAATCAGAGAATACGAGGAGCCTGAAATAGAAAACCCAGAAGCAAGCCGAATGTAAGTCCTGTGTGAGATGTACTGTCAATCTAATCACATCCATTACCAGTTTCCAGGTATGCAGGCTGGGGGCATGGGCTGGAAGCTGTGTCTTCCACACCAGGCCTGTCAAACCAGGCTTGTGCCTATGTTGTCACTAATTTACCACTCTTCATTTTGCAACCTCTCTGATTGTGTCTGTTAAGTGCGTTCAGAAACGTTTCCTTTTTGTTAGCATGAGTCAGTTCCACATTCCTTCACCACACCAGTGCCTGTTAATGTGCAGTATCTATTTTAACTATTGATATCAGTGAATATTTCTATGTCCTGAGATGTTTAGGCTGAGTGATAAAACTGCATACTGATATAGGGCTGGGCGATATAGACAAAAACACACACCGTCATCTTTGACTGGTTATCTCAATGTCAGCATTGTAACAATATTGGAGGGATGACTGTTGGTGCTTTCAGAAGATATTTGCACGCTAGTCATTTTTGATATACAATCATTAGTATTGTGGATTTGATGATCAAGCAGGTAGAGGTAACTAACTGAACAGCTAAAACAGTCAAACAGGTTCAGAAAATTGTATCCCTTTACTGTAATGGAGCTTTTAAAACAGGAAGACAGTTCTTATGCTATATCATGATGATTCCAGACAACTAGTCTCATATCACAATATCAGTATAATATCAATATATTGCCCTGTCCTACTTTGATCCATAATTACAAAATACATGACACTAGCATGCTAATGAGTTCACACGTTTCTTCTTGAGTCAGACTATTGTAGCGCTCAACACTAAGTGCTGATACGATAAAACATATGGGATTTACTCAGTGTTCATAACATGTTGTACCTTACCTCTGAACGCAGGAAGCGAGCAGCTGCCAAACATCTAATAGAGCGCTATTACCACCAGTTAACTGAGGGCTGTGGAAATGACTCATGCTCCAACTCGTGGTGTGCCTCGTCAATGGGCTTCCACCGCATGGACAACAACGCAGCAGCA
Source organism: Holocentrus rufus (assembly GCA_900302615.1). NCBI lineage: Eukaryota > Metazoa > Chordata > Actinopteri > Holocentriformes > Holocentridae > Holocentrus > Holocentrus rufus. The sequence goes on from OMLF01010147.1 coordinate 4,576, forward strand.
GTCAAAGCCCTGGAGCTCTACAAGGTCAATGCCAAACTGTGTGACCCCCACCCCTCGAAGAAGGGCACTACCTCAGCCTACCTGGAGAGCAGTGCTCACAACAATTCAGCCTGCAGCAACAGGAAAATTAATCACAAAGATGTCCATTCTGTAAGGGATGATTTCAAAGGTAAGTTGATGGGAGATGTTTAGGATTCATTAACATGCATAGTTGATGAATGAATTGGAACAAAAATTCAGTGTAATAAGCTTTTGTTTTAGGAATGTGGATAGTTTAGGTTTAATTATTCAGAAATAGTTTTCTCAAAAATTAAAGCAAGAGAGCTAGCACTCTTATTTGTTACTAATTAATGACATTATAACATGCTTGAAGACTTTGCATTGATTAGATTTGTGGATTCTGGCTTAAGTTAGGATCACACATTTTGTTGGGGTGGATTGTCACCAGGGTACTTGATTATTTTCATTCTGCCAATTATCGTGATGATTTTGCAGTTAGGTAGCCATTTTGCACGCAAGAATAAATACAAGAGAAAAAGCAGGCATAGCCTCTGAAAATCAAAAGTTACCTGGTTTACTGTTTCTAAAATGAACCATTTTATTGATTAATTGTCACGTTAACTGCATTTTGAGTTTCAGATTGCTTGGTCACATAGGAATTGAATTCACTTGGAGACAAGTTGCCCGCAGGCTCAGTTTACTCCAGTGTGAAATCACTGGCATAGCGCAAAAAATGTATATCCAAAACACATTACAGAGTAAATACAACTTTAGTCCACTTTTAACTGCAATATCATCATCACAAATTGACTGAAATATTTTATTTTTTATTTAAACATTCTAACAGCAAAACCTGGTGTTCGCCAAGTTAGCTGTAATATTGATTTGCCTCATCTGGTCCATCTTGTGTGCAAGCAGGATTTTTTCTGTTGATGTGTCATAGTTTCGAGGTGGTACTGGTGTGGTACGCTAGCATACCAGGTATGCTTTATAATGCATACACTGCACTGCAGTTTCTTTTACTTTCAGTTTTAAACGCTCCTAGATTTTCTTTTTAGTGATTTGCTCTTCTTTTCGTTCTCAGCTTTTTTCATGTCATCTCTAAAATTACCCACACCATCTTGTCAGACATCACAATTGTCAGTTAATTGTGTGAGTCTAATTGTTGTCTGAGCATTCTAGTATTGCATAGCATGCACAGGTATAATGACAATAAAAATATATAGACCTGTGGATGGAAAAAAAGCTTCAAGGCAGAACATTTGAGTTACAGAATTTTATTTGTTAAGCCTTTCAAGGAAACATTTCAGCCCCAACTGACAATTAAAGCTGAAATATTAATATTTGTCTTTTCACAAATGGTGATTTTAAACAGGATTTGCTAAGTTTCTTCATGCAGTGGCAATGAGTGTATTTTGCCTTTTGTTTTTAACAATATAACATGTAATTTTGTGCTTAGATGTGAATTACCTGACAGAGGAGAAAGTATATGAGATCCTGGACATCTGTGGAGAAAAGGAGGATTATTCCCCTCTGATCCGAGTAATAGGTCGGGTGTTCTCCAGTGCAGAGGGCCTGGTGCAGAGCTTCCGTAGGTCCAAACCTCACACCAAGGAGGAACTTAAGTCCCTACAAGGTAAGGATGAGGATAAGGACGAGGATGAGAAGGAGGCAGCTGCCTGTTCTACCACAGCAATGGAGGAGGACTCTCCTGCCTCCTCTTCCTCGTCAAGGCTTGGAGAGGGCTCTTCAGGGGACAACGATATCCAAAAGCTGGGTCCTGATGAGGTGTCAGTGGACATTGATGCAGTGCGGCGGATCTATGAGCGCCTGCTATCCAATGAGAAGATTGAAGCAGCCTTTCTGAATGCGTTGGTCTACCTGTCGCCCAACGTCGAGTGCGACCTCACATACCACAATGTGTACTCAAGAGACCCGAACTACCTAAACCTTTTTGTTATAGTGATGGAGAACAGCAATCTCCACAGCCCAGAGTACCTGGAAATTGCCCTTCCCCAGTTCTGCAAGGCCATGAGCAAACTGCCGCTGGCAGCCCTGGCCAAGCTGGCACGCCTGTGGTCACACTACAGTGCTGAGCAGATCAGACGCATGATGGAGACCTTCCAGCAGCTCATCACTTACAAGGTGATCAGCAATGAGTTCAACAGCCGCAACCTGGTCAATGATGATGATGCAGTGGTAGCAGCCACCAAGTGCTTGAAGATCGTCTACTATGCAAACGTGCTGGGTGGCGACTTGGACACAGAGCACAATGAGGAAGAGGATGAGGAGCCCATCCCAGAGTCAAGCGAGCTTACCCTGCAGGAACTGCTGGGTGAAGAGCGCCGCAACAAAAAGGGTCCACGAGTGGATCCGCTGGAGACAGAGCTGGGCATCCGCACCAATGATTGCAGACGGCCGCTCATCCCCTTTGAGGAGTTTGTCAATGAGCCTCTCAACGAGGTGCTGGAGATGGACAAGGACTATACTTTCTTTAAGGTGGAAACGGAAAACAAGTTCTCCTTCATGACCTGCCCCTTCATCCTCAATGCTGTCACCAAGAATCTGGGCCTTTATTATGACAACCGCATCCGTATGTACAGTGAGCGCCGTATCACTGTACTCTACAGTTTGGTGCAGGGTCAGCAGCTCAACCCCTACCTGAGGCTCAAAGTACGAAGAGACCACATCATTGACGATGCTCTGGTCAGGGTATGTGTGTCCAATTGCCGGTTCCCTGCGTCCAGTCTCGCATGGCTTCCTTTATGTAATTTGGCTAACTTTTGGACACAGTGCACTGATTAATGCAGTACTCTGTTTTTTGTTGTCTCTGTAGCTTGAAATGATAGCAATGGAGAATCCTGCAGACTTGAAGAAGCAGCTGTATGTGGAGTTTGAAGGAGAGCAAGGTGTTGATGAAGGAGGTGTTTCCAAAGAGTTCTTTCAACTTGTGGTGGAGGAGATCTTCAATCCAGATATTGGTAGGGAATCAAATATCAAGCCATGGTAAATGGGCTGCATTCATGCAACACTTTCCCTAGTCTACAGACCACTGAAAACACTTTATAACATGCCACACAATCACTCCCCTATTCAATACTGATGATGGAGGCTGTTCTTGCATGGTACCAACTTGCTCATGAGGAATGGTTAAGGGTTCAATGTCTTGTCTAGAGACACTTCAACATGTTCTCTGGAGAAACTGGGGATCGAACCAGCAATCTTCTAATTACTAGATGACTGCTGTACCTCCTGAGCCATGCCACTTGGTTTATATTGGAAAACTGATTGCATGAGTAGGAATCAGTTTGCAATTGAGAGAAATCAACAACATCATAATTGTTCCCAGTGAATTCACCTTTGCCAAAATTGTACTGGATAAAAGTGGTCATGTTGTGATGAAGACGTTTTAGGAGTATGCTTACACTATGTATCTGGTCGGCATGCATGGTGAACATCTTGTGTTTTCACGGCGTCTCGTTCTCCCACAGGCATGTTCACATACGACGAGCGCACCAAACTTTTCTGGTTCAACCCCTCATCATTTGAGAATGAAGGCCAGTATACCCTAATCGGCATCGTTCTGGGTCTGGCTATCTACAACAACTGCATTCTGGACGTCCACTTCCCCATGGTGGTGTACAGGAAGCTGATGGGCAAGAAAGGAACTTTCCGGGACCTAGCAGACTCCAATCCGGTAAGATCCTCAACTAACTGAATCCCTCATTATCTTAGTCTCATATAACTCTTATACTTTGCATTTTGCCAATTGCCAATTTACAAATTTGTTCTAGAGCCTAACTTTACTTTATTATGACTCTTTATTGTCTCATTTCTTTCTAGAAATGGGGCAGTTTGCGCATTGACAGGGCAGTAGGAAGTGTAGGAAATTACTTCGGAGGAGTGTTTTTTTCTATTGTCAGGTGGTGGCAGCATCTAATGTCTTGGAGCCAAGTATGAAAACACCTACCATGTATCATACACAACTAGCGAAAGGCAAATTTGAGGCAACTGCAGTCTTCAGTGAGTGTTGAGATCATTATTTATACTCTTGCCATTTTGATGACAAGAAACTCTGAGAGGGTATATTTCACATTTCAGGGCCCAAGACTAAGGTTTTTTCACAACTGTCCCTGGATCCTCTCGAAAACCTTTTTTAACCATCTCAAAGTGAAAGTGGACCATCCCAAATTTTGTTTCCTTTTTTCTACATCATCATTGGTTGTAGTTATTCATAGACCATGACAGTGACTCTTGTCATAAGTTAAACAATCACCATTAAATACCAATCAAAGCCTGAGATCAATAATTGGAATATAAGTATAGAGAAGACAACAGCTCAGAGATCCTCTTCCGATCTTCTGTGACTGACTTTGCCCGATAAATTTATGACTGTTGCTGAGTATCCTATCAATTAAATTGATACTTCTCAGTTTTTTCTCTTCTGGTGATAACTTGTCTGCATACAGCTTTTACATAAACAGTGAAGAAATATTCTATAAGCCATTCTGTAGTAATAAAAAAGAAATAAAAATACAATTGAATAGTAATAGTCAATTAATTGTTGATTAGTGAAAATAATCACTGTAATCACCAGAATAATCAATTGATTATAATTAACAATAATCTATTCTTAATAGAATTGTTAGTTGCAGCTATAATATAAAGTCAGTTTTTGATACATTCGACAGTTAGATCGGAGTTGTAATTAATTAATTTCTGACATTTGACTGAAGTTTAAATGTTGAAATTTGTTCTGACGGCCTTAATGTTTCTGAATCCTCATTGTTCCTGACTGTGTTGTGCAGGTACTGTACCAGAGTCTGAAGGAGTTGCTGGAGTACGAGGGAAGTGTGGAGGAGGACATGATGATCACCTTCCAGATTTCACAGACAGACCTGTTTGGGAACCCGCTCATGTATGACTTAAGGGAAAACGGGGACAAGATCCCAGTGACAAATGAAAACAGAAAGGTAAGTCAAACAGAAAAGACGCAGAACCTTTTCAAATTGTTGTTAATATTATGTTTATTATTTTTATGCTCTGAATGCACCTTAATATGGCAGCTATCCTTAATTTCGTCATGCCCCTTGTATGATGACAATAAAGCATTCTATTCTATTCTATTCAAATTACCGTCACCCTCTTGTCACCGAATGCTCAATGTGGTGAATTCACTACTACTTGGTAACAAATGACTAGTGAACTCGAACTTGAGCTGCCCCTGTGTATGTTGATGATGTTAATCAGTCATCCCGTCTCTCTGCTCTGTCTTTCCTGTCTGCTTGTATAAAAAAAGAAAAAAATGCATCTCTCATATTAGTATGGGAATAAATCAATTTCAGGGCTTTACAATTTTTAGAATTGTGCAAAAGTCTCAAAGAAAATGGGAAAATACTTTCAGGGCATATGACTGTATAGTTATTGGCCTCATGCACTCTCACATATTGGCTGTTCAGAATGTAATTTTCAGCTACAGCAATAATGGCATAGTTGATGGTCATTCTGTGCAGCCAATATCGGCATACACAAACTGAATATGAACTTAAGGGTCAAATTCATTCAAAAATTATTGTATGGATCCTGGTTTTCAACGTTACATTATGCCCCTTTTCCCAAATTAGTTGCAGTACCTGTGAAAAGTTTGACCTAAAATGGAAATTCTCCCTGTGCTCTTTTGTTTTTGTGCAGGAGTTTGTGGCTCAATACGCAGAGTACATGCTGAACAAAAGTGTGGAGAAGCAGTTCAAAGCCTTTAGGAGAGGCTTCCACATGGTCACTAACGAGTCGCCTTTGAAATATCTATTCCGGCCAGAGGAAATCGAGCTCCTCATTTGTGGAAGCAGGGTGAGTTTTGCAGACATTTCAGTATGTCAGGGAGTAAAGGGAATATTTTGCTTAATTTCCACCAATGCTTTGTTTTTCTCACATACACGCAGAACCTCGACTTCCTAGCACTTGAAGAAACAACAGAGTACGATGGCGGTTACAACAGAGATTCTCGAATCATCAAGTAAGAAACACTGTGTGTTCGTGCGTACAAACAATGAATGAGGTTTGAATGCAGTTATATGAATTACTTATGGCCCTTCGGTGTGTTTGTTTGCGTTCCTGTAGGGAGTTTTGGGAGACATTGCACTCATTTGGTGAGGAGCAGAAGCGTCTGTTCCTGCAGTTCACAACTGGCACTGACCGGGCACCTGTGGGTGGGCTGGGCAAGCTGAAGATGATCATCGCCAAGAATGGCCCAGACACCGACAGGTGAGACATCTCCAAACTTCCGCCTGTCCCTTGTTTTTCTCTTTAAGGTGCACTCTATGCAGAATGATGTAAGATTCACATTGGTGGAAATTTTGAAAATGTAGATTTGATTATTCTAAATTTGCACAAGGTAATTGAAAGTTTTTCTTTCATGTCCAAAAAACACACTATCCACTGAAAACAAAATCATTCCTTAAGCTCCTTAAGCTCATCAGTCTGTAAATGCTGACACGCCAGCTTGCAAGCTCTTTGCGTACCACTATGCATTTCTTTGAAAAATTACGCATGTGCGAAATACCAGCTGAAATTACACAAATCTGTAGCTATGTTGGATAGTAATCCTTTCCGTAGGAGTATGTGGCGCTGCTTTCAGTCTCATTTTGGAACAAAATCTTCATGCAGTTAAGCTACACCTGAATTTCAGACAGAAAATTATGTGGAGGCATAGTAAAAATTTCTACAGTGTGAACACAGTCAGCTCCATCATTAGAAAAGAGAAAAAAACATGGAGACTCTTCTAACTAAACGATGCAGAAACTATGCAGAGCTGGTCAGCAATGTTTTCAGGGACTGGGAGAATTGTAGGTATAGAGGGAGCAATGTATTGGGTCAAATACAGGGCCATTCTTGAGAACCTGCTTCAGAATGTCCAAAATATTAGTTTGAGGCAATGCTTTATGATCCAACGGGACTGTGCCCCGTCCCACCAATCATACCAACTTTATTGGGCTGTTCATTTTTCAGGGTCTACATGTGGTATTTCAACCACCTTGGGTACTGAAGTATGGGATGAGAATTGAAACAAATACGAATATCAATTTTCTGACTTACCTTGACTGAGACAAGACCATTTTCACTTCTGTACATCCACTGCTTCGGTTTCAATGGGAAGCATTTTGTCTTAGCTTATAAAGACTTGACTTGACTTGAAGATTTGAATCTATTACATGTCTGATTTTTTTTTTATTAGCGAGGGTAGTTTTAGGGGAAGTTAGTTGGTAGGAACTATAACCACTGACCACATACTGTATGTTCAGCAGTTACAGTTCCTACCATCCAACTTCTCATAAAACAACGATTTAAAAAAAATCTGTATTTCATGACTGTGTAACATGATACATTGTGTAAACAAGACAGCTTCAGAGTTGATGTAAGGCTTATTTACTCTGACAGAGCTAGGCTTTCACCTCAGTTCATCCACTGGGATATAATGATTAGCATTTCATGTTAGCTTAGCATGACAACTTGAAGTCTACAGGAGTCATTAGCCCACCTCCATCAAAGTGAAAAATAAACCTCACAGCAACTCTGAAGCTCTTATTTACATGATGTATCATGTGTGTTACATGGTAATGAAATACACGTCTTAGAATTATTTTTTTGGCTGTAAAGTTTATTTTATCACTTTGACGGAGCCAGGCTGATGACTCCTATAGACTTCAAGTCTTTATTTCTGAGCTGAAATGCTAACCATCAGAGCTGAACCAGTGGACATGCAGAGGTGAAAATGATATTGAACATCTTGTCTCAGTCTGGATAAATCGGAAATATTTGCCCAAAACATTTGAGTGTTACTTTAAATTTGAAACTGTGCAGACACTTTTACAAACAAGTAAATCATGTTCAGTTTAGAAAATTTTAGATTCAGTTTCCAACATTCAGTTTGACAGATCACACATATTCAGAACATAAACCTGAAATTTAGTTTTCATGTGGCACACATCTCATACAGTTTCTTGTAATACTTGAGATGCTTGTTGAGAGGTATGTAGAAAGTTATCATAGCAAAGTCTGTAAAGTGGTAAAGTTGATCCATTGCAAGTGACTAAGCTGTGTGTTGTGTTGTCTCTTGGCAGGTTACCCACGTCTCACACTTGCTTTAATGTGCTGCTGCTGCCCGAGTACAGCAGCAAGGAGAAGCTGAGGGAGAGACTGCTGAAAGCCATCACCTACGCCAAAGGGTTTGGCATGCTCTGAGCCCCCCTGCCCCTCCCTCCCT
>OMLF01010147.1:12880-24145 GCA_900302615.1 Holocentrus rufus
GCAAAAGGACTCCTTTTCAGAAAGTCCCATCAAACCCGGCCTCGCCCTACCCTTTTCTCCTGTCCTTTATTGGAAACGACTTAAAAGATGACAAAACACAAGATCATAAAAACAAGTTGAGAAAAAGCAAGTAAAAATAAAAACAGGATAAATGGTTTGAATGATAGAGCGCTCTAGTAGTCCTTCAACTGTGCCTGCATCATCCCACATCACTTGGTGTAAGCACAGAGACCTCATGCGATCAAACTACCCACCCCTGCATACACATGTGAATGTGCTGCAGCCCCCCTCTATTCTTTCTATGTACAGAGAGGATTTCTTTTTCCTTATTATTTATTTTAAGGTTAAAATTGGTTATTTTTCATGCCTGCCTGTTGTGATAGCTACCTACTTGGTGGGAAGGGGAGGAGTGGGATTAAATGATGTGAATTGGGACAATGCATAAACAAATAAATAGAAACCGTAATATTTGTTGATGCAATAAGCTGTATCCATGTGGTCCTAAACTTGTCCATTCTGACGGTTCTCCCAGGTTGGTTAGTTCTAAGCAATGTATTTTCCTCCACTCAAGAAAGCCCTTCCCGACCAGTCAGCTCACAACCATTGATTATCTTTGTTTCTAAGTATATTTTTCATCAAAATACGCATCTGGAAAGTCATTTTGTCCAAAATGGCACATTATCAAATAGCATTCTATTTTGTTTTTTTTGTTTTTTTGCCATTTGGAACACCGCGGGTTATACTAAAATCTTGTCAGAGCTGTGTAAGTGCACTTAGACATTTTCAGAATGTTTTTTTTTTCTTTTTTCTTTTTTTTTTCTTTTTGTGGGGCCACAGGTTGCCATGATTGTTTGAAGCATTTTATTTCCATATGTCTTCCTGTGTTGGCAATTCTCAATAAAAACAGTATTTATAAATTAGTGCGGTTGGAACCAGAATACCCCATTGTGCACATTTTGGAGGATTTACACATTTAGACCAGTCACTGATAAAGTTGGGCTGAGCAGTGTGATGTAGCTCATAGAGCCAAATGGCTTGTACCAACATACCAGTATAGAGGTCTTCTTGTGCCAACTAATATAGCCAGTTGATTGGCTAACCCCGAGTAACTTCTTGGCGCAAGCGCTTTGTGTTGCCTCCTTATGAATTAGTCTTCTATTAATAGACGCTCCACACTGCAGAGTCTGTTAAATATAACCCCGGTTTAGCTGTAACCTCCACTTGTAGAGTCATGGCATTGTGTGCTAAATAAAGTGTCTACAGACATTTGCCAATTGTCACTGACAAAGCTTTGGTCCCCTGTGAAGTCTCTTGTAATGGCACTTTTTTTGTTTTGTAATATTGATTGGAATACCAACTGTGAAATAACTTCCTCTTCAGCCCTGGACATTTTTTTTAAACGTTCTGGACAGTTTAATAGGGGAGTGATCACTCTTCAGGAAGTCTGAAGGGATGCAGGCTCCATTCTGTCCTCACACAGGTGTCTCAGTGCTCAGCAGTGGCTGGTTTTCTCCCCTATATACTCTCATCTGAATTAAACAACGTTCAACAACCATTCAGCTGTTGACAAGTCATGTCGACTAAAACTTTCAGAGAACATTCTTATTTTTTTAAGCAACAGCCTATGGGAACAGTTATTTTGGGAGGAGTTAACACATTCATATATTCAAACCTATGAGACTTTAACAGTCTGACTGATGGTCAATGAAAAGCTTCTTTGGAGCAGTTGGGGGTTAAGTGCCTTGCTCATGGGCATTTCATTGGTGGTGGTTGGTAAAGGGGGTTAAACCTCTGGCGTTTCACTCAGAAGCTTGTCTAACAATGATGTTAGTGCCCCTTGCCCCTTCCTCAGCTATGTGGGTACAGGAGGAGTATAAGAGGAATCTGGTCCAGACTATTGGAACACTGCTCAGTTTTGGGTGTTGTTAGCTATAGTATGCCACTAAAGGTGCTCAGGCCACCACTACATAACACAGCAACCCTGAGCCATTTTGTCTGTTCTATTGCTCTTATTTTCTCATATCCTTGGTTTCAGCCAGACCTGGGCAATAGTATTTAAAATACTTTTTATGATTTGTTTTAGCCTCCTGAGACGCCAGGTGGGTGGGTATTGCCAGTTAGGGCAGTAAAGTGCCAGAAAGTTTGGACAAACACTGGAAAGAGTATACTTTTGCGGAATTGACAACTTGGCTGGCATTGTCCTGACTGCAATGAGTCCCAACCACGTGGAGCTCTATGCAGGTTAAAACAGACCCCAAGAATTATTTGCAACTGTTAGTAGACCCAGGTCTGATTTCAGCTGTCTGTCATTACTTTGTACCTCTGTTTTGTACTGCTGAAGATGCTGCTCACATGGACTTGTAAAAGGACTCTAGGGCCTAGTGAAGGCAAAAGGAGAACAGTTAACCTTATCTTGGGAAGAGAAGCAGTTCTTCGTTGGTTGGCTTGAATCAAGAGTAACATTTGAACAGATACAAATTGATTAAAGGCTAAAAAGTATCAAGTGTTGTGAAAACATGCTAAATAAAAGTGACTGCTTTTTTCCAAGTTGTATCGCTTAATAGTTCTGATTTTAGTCCAAAGATGTTCCTGTGGTGTCACTCCTCTTTGAAGATGGATGTCATCCATGTTGGCAACACTGAATAGTTAAATTTTAGTTTTCACTAGAGGCAATGGCCACAAGAGAACCTTCTCCCATTTCTGCTGTCAATGAATTGTCTCTACTGACTGTACTTGACTAATATTGAGATTATGATATATATATGTATAGCCTCCTGATCACAGGAGGCTAACTTTTCTCACCACCTGACACAGTGAATCACGGATTCAATAAGTAACCAACCACTTAATTTTCTCCAGCAAAATGTTTTTTGTAGAATACAAGAAAATCTCTCAAACAGTGGTTGGTCATCTGTCAGAGTGGCTGACGATAAATTCAGCAGCTACAGATATTAACCAGCAGTTGATCTTATCTTCCATACTACTGACAAAATATTATTAGCCAAGTTTTACTTGTAAGAACAAAGAAAGAAAACAAAATTGAAACAATGCCTGACTGAAAAACAATCACAAGTTAACCTATGAGAGTTAACCAAGAAGTTGGTCTTGTGGTTTCTTAATTTGATTCTAAAAGGTTACTCCTAGCTTGAAATCTTGAAATCCAGTAAATAAATGTGTTGTGGTTACAAGCTCTTAGATGGATCCATCGATTTCATAATGTAACAAGACTGCATAATGAAAGCACTCAAACATCTTTTATTGTGAACATTTGGAAGAATTTTACACTTGATCATTTTTGTATGCCATTTCAACAGAAACATGCCTTAACTGCAAAAAGTTTCTTTTTTTACTGTGGTCCTTAACATCTGTTGAAATCAGACTGTTATTTAAAGATTCAGAAACATCACCTAATGATAATGTTGCTTTCGAAATGCAAATACTTTACTAAAAAAGGACAAATTATGATAAATTGTCTTTGTCAATCATATGCAGTCACTATACTTATAAATGAGAGGAAAATAAATTAATAGTAAAGTCCATTTTACAAATTGTCAAAAAATTGCAGTTGACATCAGACCTTGGCAAAATGGCAAACAGTGCCCAGTATTAAAATAGTGTTCAAATCTTAATTTCCCAAAACCACTTTATATAAATATTGGCATATTGCAACAGTAATGCAACATTGCTAGATGCTGTTGCAACTACAGCGATGCATAGTTATTTTATGCAAATAGTCATTTTTCAAGGCTACCATACTATGTTACAGTATATAGCAATTATGAATGGACAAAACACTCAGTGTCCTTTTCTGTCCAGCTGGTGGTCATATGCCATTTGGTGGACACTGGTATCCGAAATGCCTTACAGTACCAAGGCTGGCCTCAGAAAGGGTCCCCGACCCTGGCAACGTTAGTGCCAAGTTCTACCTGTTGAGCTATGCAGCATTACCTGCTGGAGAAATACTGCCAAATAGACTATTTCATTCTGTTGTCATTAACTAGAGGGATCATCCACTCTGAGGGTTTGGACCTCATTCTCCATATTGGTGAGCCGCTGCTTGAGTTTACGTTGGTGGGATTCATACTGCTCTGTCACCTTGCGAAGTTTGACCAACATGACGTCCAAGTTAGCTTCCAACTGATTGACCTTATTCTCCATATCTTTCATGTCAGCACCAGCGTTTGCAGCTGACTCATCTATTAGGTTGTCTTTCATCAGGATAGCCCTCCCCTTCTCCTCCAGGGCCTGTTTAGCATCAGGGTACTCAATAAGTGCCTCCATTAGATCATCCTTGGACAGGGCGAAGAGATCAGAGTAGCCAACACTTCGGATGTTGGCCGTTCTTCGGTTTCCCGCCTTACTGCCCTTGATACCAAGGATGCTGATTTCCCCAAAGTATGCCCCATCACTTAGGACCACAAACTGGGTGACCCCATCATCTGCTACCACAGCCAGCTTTCCTTCTTTTATGATATACATTTCCCTGCCAATGTCGCCCTTTTTACAAATGTAGTCACCAGGACTGAAGACTTGCGGCTGAAGCTTTAAGACCAGCTCAATAAGCAAACCTGCTTCACAGTCCTGAAAGATCCGTACTTTACTCAGTGTCTCTAGATGTACATTGATGGCAATCTCAGCTTTCAGCTTGTCCGGTAGGTTCCTCAGCACCTGTTTCTCATCACATGTTTTTTCCTCTGTCCAGAGGTAGTCAAACCACTTCACCACCCTGACCTCTAGATCTTTGGTGACTTTACGAAATTGCATGTACTGTTTGATGGAGTCAATCTTAGCCTGGAACTCTGCACGTGCAGCATTCATGTTGGAGATCATGGCACCAACATTTCCTACAATTGTAGCAAAGATCAGGACACCAGTGAGGAAGTCAGCAACGACAAATAGGTATTCAATATCTTGGACAGGGGGTGGTGTTTCTCCAATAGTGGTCAGCGTGAGTGTGGACCAGTAAAAGCAGTAGATATACTGTTTAGCCAGGCGTCCATTCTCAGGGTCATTGATGTCTGGATACACCCAAGTATCTGAGCCAAAGCCAAGGGTTTTGGATATGGCAAAGTAGATGCAAGCATTCCAGTGGATAATAATGATTATGTAAAGCACAAGGTTGGCAATACGGAAGATGTTGGGGAAGTTAGTCCGAGTTTCAGTCCGGTCAAAGAACTCAAAGAGGCGACCTAGCTTGAAGAGACGGTTGAACCTCCACTCTGGGTTGTCAATACCAATGTTGAGGAATACAATATCAGTGGGAATCATTGATATTATGTCTAATTTGAACTGTGTTGTCTTCATGTACCTTTCTTTCAGGACCTTAGCATCTTTCACAAGCAGTCCTTGCTCCAGAAACCCTGTTGATACATTAGTATGATTTGCGTTATAATTTGGTCTTTATTGTCTAAAATATGTTTTTTGTAATCATATATATCTTCAAACATTCAACAAAAATCTTCTGACTGACCTGTCCTGGCTCTTACAAAGGTGTCTATATAATAGAGGGCATCCGAGATGTAGTCCACAATCATCCATGCTGTTGAGTTTCTATACTGCAGTTCATTGAAACAAGCCCTAGGGGAAAGCATAACAATTAGAAGATTGATCATCAACAGACCTCTCAATCAAAAATGATCCATAAAGGATAATACAAAATCCCAGAAATGCAGACCTTGTCACCAGAAGCATCAGGTTGTAGAACACAGGGATGGAAATTGTACACAGCCAATAGTAGTACAAATCTGTGGCTGGGTCCATGATCCACACCTCCTTTCTGAAAAGGAAAGAAAAAAAATATGGGAAAAAGAAAAAAAGGAGTTTTATAACAGACAGCGCTGGTAACCACTAACACTGGATTATATATATAGAAATACTTAATGATGAACTTCTGGTTAGACTCAGGGTCAAGTGTTTCAAAATGAAAATATGTTTTGGAAGTGGACTCTTCAAAAACAGAACGGATTTAACTCTTGTCAGAACAGGCAGGCAGCAACATTAAACAGCTACCGACTGTAGCTTTTAGGGTGAGAGTAGGTAAGTCATTGGAGTTATCAAATGTGAACTTTTCATCACTGATGTTGGGATGAATTACACCCACAACCTCAAGAAGAGTCAACAGTGTTTATCAGAATTTCCCCTCTGTCAGGTCTAAATCAGTCCACTACACTGCTTCACAATACACCCTGCCATTAATAAAAATCTTTGCCATTCTATAGTGTTTACTTCCACATTGCAAAGTTGAAAACTACATCTGAACCCTGCACTTGCCCAAACAATGGGCAGATACGTGACCTACACAGCACTCCACACATCCATACTATATCTACTTAGGCTAAACTAAGTCTGGCTGGCCCTGTTGCCTTGACTGGCAGCTTCATTTGAATGCGATGGCCCACTCAGTTGCATAGCCACCCTCATCATCTAACTATAACACTACTACCAAACAAATGTGCAAACAAATATAATTATGTACAAAAATACGCTAAAGCTAACACAAGGCTATCTCAGGCTTATTCCATCCCCTTTGCTTCCAAAATGGGGGGACTACTTCGTTAAGAAAGTAGTACCCGATCCATATTTGATTGAGGACATTTTGGTGAATGGAAATCAGGGGAAGCTGGGTTTAAACACTCCTGATCGTAGTGTTTTACCCTGACTTCCTCTAACTTCCATTCACTAATTTCCATTCACTAATTTCACATAAATTTGAACTGTGTGTGTGTTTCTTTTGATTGTCATTGCCACTCTTGGTTTACTGAAATAGAATGAAATGTTTGAAATAGTGAAATGTTTTACAAAGTTGTTTTTGTATTACAGTGTTTTATTTTTTTTAGATGTAACAAAAAGAGACCTACAATTTAATGTAATTACGCAATGTAATTTTATACACTTATGATTTTACCATCATATGTTTGATAATCTCTGACATCACAAAGATAACACATCTCTGATAATACAGGTTGCTACTTTCGCCACAAGAGGGTGCCAAGAGTGTGACCTACATGGTAGTCCGGTGTTCCGAGTTTTCACTGTGATTGGCAATCACAAATTGAGCTTGTGGAGCCTTATATTACCTATTTTTTAAAGCTTGTGCAATGTTAATGAAACATTTTTGCTAACAGGCTACTATGATTCTGAAAGACTACCAGAGTTTAGGAATTTAGCAAAGTGGATCTCTTCTTATTGACAATATACACAAAGTTAAAATTCCAAAATGAGATTAACACCATTTCAAAAAGCAATGCCCACTCTTATAATTACTCTTTATGAGTTACTCTTAGGCTTATGAGTCATCTTGAGAGATTTGCTACGAAATTATTATAGTTTTGCAAGTGTAATCATATTTGTCTATCCATCCATTTCCATACCCACACATTAATTTATGTGAACACATCAAAAACAAAGAAATACATATATCAACTCCAGTATGTCTTGATGGGATTGATTTAATTTAAAACTAACACTAGTAACTTGTACTGGAAAACATTACAGATTTGCAGTTAAGTTTGGTCTCTAACAGTAAAATTTCCTGAGTAGAGTTTTTTTTTTTTTTTTTAACTGAGGTAGAGAAATGCATTAGTAAACCAAGATAAATTAGTATAAAATATAATTGGTAGTTAAACATAGTGGAGGCATGTGACTCTGAAACACTTCTTACTGACAATATTTTGGGATGAGGGCTTGATTCAGTTCATTTAAATTCACCCAGTTCAGGAAGTAGATTTTCTATCAAATGACCATTTACAAGTGGAAAAGGAATTGTCAAGTTTCTTCATGTTTGGTGGTGCTTGGTGGTCCACATATTCCAGTTCCCGGCAAAGCAAATCCTATTTCTGTACTTTGTATGAGGTATCATACTCACGGAGGCTCTTCCTTTTTATCATCCTTTTTATTGTCATTCTTCTTGTCATCTTTTTTATCATCTTTCTTTTCATCCTTTTTTTCATCTTTCTTCTTGTCTCCCCCATCCTTTTTTTCATCCTTTTTCTCATCTTTCTTATCATCTTTCTTCACGTCTTCCTTTTTGCCATCTTTTTTGCTGAAACAACAATGAATAGGGTATGATTAATCAGAAGTTCATTGTTTTAGTGTTATGCCGCAAACTCAAAAAGCCACAGGGGAGCAGTATCAAACAGTCCAGGTATCTTATTCTGCAGGTGTTCAATCAGGGTTGTGCATTTATTTCAGATGACAACAAATGCAGTATTTTACCTTCACATCTAGAAGGTTCCTTTAAACCAATAATACATTTGAAAAGAGATAAGTGCTGCGAGAGAATGGATTCGAATCGTGTTTTTTTTGTTGTTGAAACCTACAAACCGAGCAGGAACAGCTAAATGTAGCAGTTTACTTCAAAAAGTATACATTCTCATATTCATTCATACTGTTGTACATGTACATTTTATTTACCACTTTTATATGCAGTATAGCAATGATGCAGCTGAAACAAAACTCAACAAGACTGACTGACATGTAATGTGCATTGTTTTTGGAAATATGACTCATGATATACAGTCTCCAGAAGTGTATGATTCAACTTTTTCTCATGGTCTTGCTAAAAAGCAAGCAAAAATACTTAAGATTTGTAATACTTAAGTATCGCAATACATATTGAGTCAGCACTCAAGTAGTATCGAATCTGGGGATAATTTTGTCCCAGCTCTATAAAATATCAAAAGGTGCAGCAAGTACCAAACTTTTTCATAGAAATTATAGTTAAAAGTTGCATTCAGTAATATTCCCACTCCATTTTAAGCAACTGTATTCAATTATGCATCATCCGTTACAAATTCAGTGGTTTAATATGTGCATGTCAAATTCATGCAATTCAAATACAGTGTTTGTCGACAATAGTGTCTTTCCTTGATTAAATCTATTGGGGCAGACGTTCCACAATTGCTGTTCCAGGTTTATCAGATTGCATAATGGAGGGTCCATGGGTAAATGAATAGGATTAAAATACAATTAACATAAATAATGTATTGCACTTACTCATCCGTGTTGTTGCAGTTGTTAGTGTTTAGTGCAGCCAGTGGCCACTGTCCATCACTAGAGGATAAAAAAGACTAACAGTTACAACTTGCATGCAGTTGTAAGTGGGATAAGTAGCAACCCAACATCATCATCAATTTTACTCTATGAATAATATGAATAAATATAAATAAACACACTACAGTTCATGCATGACCAGATTTTATACAAATGATACAGTCCTATTATACATTATTACCAAAAGTGTGAATTTACAAATATCTCCACATAATTTTCGTCATTTGTTGTAGCAGGGTGTTCAAGGTAAGCCGGGCTTTTATTCTATCTGGAAAATGCATATGTCAGTTAAGCAGTACGTCAAAAACATACTAAATATATACTTAAATATCTCGCCATGATTGATAATGAAGTTAATGTGCAATTTCTAACATAAAATTTTGAGTGCTCTGTTTCTGCAGATGACCTGCTCTGCTGCCAGTAGAAATAATCCCATTTGTATTCCTTGTTTACAAGTGCATCAAACTGCTACCATCAACAGAGCTTATTCAGTTTTGTATTATTCAGCACAAGTTCCCTCAAGGTAAGTCTTTATATCTGCCATGACTTAAAAACCTCCAATTCAATTGGCCTTATCATTATAAGTGAACCTTCAAATATAATTTCTACTTTAACTAAAACAAGCAGTTATGCACAGAACTGATTTTAAATGTTACTTCCTTTGATAGCTTAGGTTGTCAGACCTAGAGCTTACCTCCTCTTGCAGTTCTGCTTGTTCATGGGGCCACTGCTCTCATCCTTCAAACCATGTTGGAACTCTGCAGGGCCAACACTCCTATCCCTTCCAAAGTGCATGATGTGGGGAAGCCTTGGAGCATATGTCAAATACACAACATTAATTTATCAGCAATAAAATGTGCTGTTTAAGAAATTTTGGATATGTTAGCACTACAAATTGTGCACAAAAGATTTGTTTGACTGTGCAGGAATTTCTCTTTACAGAGGATAGGCTATACAAGGGATGGGCTCAGTTACATCACAGCTGCAACATATTCTGGAAATAATTGTCCAAGAATACAAACACTTGAAATCCTTAGCCACAAAACAATTCCCATATTTGAACAATAAAGAAAATATGGAAAAATAGAGTAAGCTGCAAGTTACACCAACATAAGTGGTGTCATACAACAATATGCATGACGTTAAAGTCTCAGCTTACTTGTGTTTTACTAACAATATTTGACAGTCTAATATATAAGTTTTACACGTAAACATTTAAATAAAAATAACAATAACAATAAGAAGGCTATCAAGGGTGTTTACAGTGCTCTATGTTCCAGGTCATAGTTTCCCTTGTCTCCAGTAAAGCTAGTAGGCTGTGGAATTCACCTGCACAGCAGTCCTGTCCCTCTTAAAGACACTTGTTCCTCAGTGTCCATTGTCCTGGAAACACAGCAGAGGTCCATTAGACAATCTCACAGTCACACTTACCAAATACAGTGAAAGTGCAGGGATGGATTTAGCACTAATGAAAGCAGCCCCTTGAATCTAGGACAGTTGCCTTTCCCTGCCTTGGTTCCCATGTTAATAATTCTTTGAAAAGTGAGTAGATTTCCATGTAAACTGACCTACAGTCTCCACTCTTCCAGTCACTGTGGTCGGTGTTTTGGGTCAACCGGACTGGCCCGGCGTTTGACGTCTCCATACACACCTCAGCAGAGCATCAGACTGATTACACACTGTAGAAAGAAGACAGAAAACATTGACACACCAAACACATCCTAGATTCAACTCTCTCTCACACACACACAACTTTTTATTTTTGTCTTATTTTCAAGTCTTGAATTTGAAATTTAAGACTTTAAAGGAATACTCAAGTCTTGAAGTCTACAGGAGTCATTAACCTAGCTCTATCAAAGTGAAAAAATAAACCTTACAGCAACTCCGAAGCTGTCTAATTTACATAATGTATCATGAGTCGTTTTAGGAGAAGTTAGATGGTGGGAACTGGGGATGGTGGGGATTTGAATATGGGGAGTGAGGGTGAGTCACGGACAGGTTGGGGGAGAGAGTTCCATAATTGGGGTGCTGTTCTGGAGAAGGCTCGCCGAAGCTTTTGAGTTTGGCTGTTGGTACTGTCAGGGAGAGACTGGAGGAGGATCGGAGGGCACGGGTGGGGCGGTGGGGGATGAGGAGGTCAGACAGGTAAGGGGGGGCCAGGTGGTGGAGGGCTTTGGGTGAGGAAGAGTATATTGAAATTGATACGCTGTTTAA